>CAUYQV010170645.1:0-25118 GCA_963574575.1 Galagoides demidoff | reverse complement strand
CTCTCTCAGTCCCTCTCCCCCCTGCCCCCCCCTTCCCTCTCTTTCCCTCTCTCTCCTACCCCCCCTCCCTCTCTCCCCCTCCCTCTCCTTCCCTCTCTCCCCTACCCCTCTCTCCCTCCCTTTCTCCCCTACCCCTCTCTCTCTTCCTTCGTTTTCTTGCCTTGCCTACTTGTCCTAGCTGGAACTTCCAGCACAATGGTGAACAGAAGTGTTGAAAGTGAACACCCTGTCTTAGTCCAGATCATTGTGCACAACAGCTGTTAGCATTTCACAGATGCCCTTTATTAAGCATGTTCCTCTCTTTTCCCAGTTTGGGTGTTGAATTCATCAAACGCTTTCTCAGCCTCAACTGAGTTAAGGTGTGCGATCTCCTTTCACTGTCTAGGACAACATACCACCCTGATTCGCTCTGATCACATCAACTGCCCCGTGTTCTCAGCATTGATCCCACTTGCCTATGGTGTATGGTCCTTTCAACATGGTGCTGAATTCTGTTTTCTGAAGTTTGCCTGCAGATCTTTCCGTCTATACACATGCAGTTTTCCTGTGTCTTATGCAGCCTTGTAAAATGAATTATGAAGTGTCCCATCCTACCTTATTTTCTGAAGTCTTTGGGAAGCATCAGTGTTAATTTTTACATATTTGGTAGCTGTCACCAGAAAAACCATCTGTCCCTGGGCTTTTCTTTGTTGAAACTGCTTGATTACTGCGTCAATCTCTTTACCTATTAGAAGTCCGTTCGGATTTCCTATTTCTTTGTGCATCAGTTCTGGTGGTCTGCATTTCTAGACACTCTCTCAGGTGTTGTTTCCTGGGAAAAGTCTTAGTGTCTCCTTCATGTGAATGAGACTCCGCTTGACACAGACTTCTCCACTGCAGACAGGTCTCCTCCCACATCCCGAGGGTTTTCTCCATTGCCTCCTGCCTCTGAGGTTTCTGATGAGAAATCAGCTGTCCCAGTTACTGCTACAAACTGCTCTCTTTGTTTCTGGCACTCTAGTTTTGATTACACAGACTGAGTATCCCTACTCCAAAAATCTGAAACACAAAGTGCTCCAAAATGTGAAACAAGTTCAGTGAGAACGTGATGCTCAAAGGAAATATACATTGGGGCATTTTAAATTTTCAGATTAGGGAAACTGAGCTGCCAAGTATAATGCAAGAATTCTAATACTCCCAAAATCCAAAACTTCTGGCCCTTTCTAAGAAGGGATATGCAACGTGTACTGTGTCTCGTTGGGGGCCTCTTTGAATTTACCCCACTTCAGTTTTCTGAGCTCAAGTGTACATGATGCTCTTCATCCAGTCCACACACAGGCTCTCGAGCTCTCTGTCTCCTTCCTCTTTTTTCTCACTTCTCAGACTTGGGCGTCTCAGCTGCCCGACGCACCGGCCGCTGCTCTGCTCCTCCTGGCTCCCGTCTGCTCAGCTCCACTAGAGATTTTCTTCTCTTCAGTTACTTCACCTGTCAACTCCAGACTGCCTATGTGGCTCCTTTTTATTTCCATCTCTTTATTGATACTTCGTACTTTCTTTTGATTATAGAAAGCAGCATTTCCTTATGTAAATATCCAACAAACTATTACAAAGTGAATTATTAAAAAGCTCCTGCATATTTCTTTAGAGTTAATTGTACACTTAAAGAAAAGCAATTTTATAAAGCAAGCTGTAATTCATTTTAGGCAGATGGAGGAAAAAGTCACCAACATAGAAACCAAAGAGACAAAATTCCCAAAATTTAATTCCATAATTACCAAACACAATATAATTCCCTAAACTACCAAATCTTTATGGTAAATATATTAAGTTAAAGAGAGCCTAAAAGACTCAAGTGAATAATTTAGACTGTCCACAAGGAAAAAAAAAAAGATCTCAAAGAACTACAAATAAGAAAAAGGCCACAGACACCTTGGAGACAGAAGACCTTCAAACTCTACCCTCTGTTCTCCACAAGCAGCAGATAACAACTGCACACCTGCTGTTTGCCAGACTCAACCCTCACACACAGAGTCCCAGGAGACAGGCTCAACCACATGTTCGGGAGAGGTGGAAGGGGAGCCTCAGGGAGGTGCTGGTATCCACCCTAGACCCAGAACCCTTGGCAGCTATAGGAACCAGAGCTATTAACCTCTACCCCACAGAGGCAAAGCAGTCAGATGAGTTGTAACAAGGTAACCAGCAGGTGGGATGAGCCCACTGACACTGCAGTTCTCAATGGCCCAAGGCAAAGGACACAATATTTATGTTGAGAAAGATTAATTTTAGTTCTATCAACCACAATGCACTTTTGAGAAATTCCACAAGCAAAACTAGTGACCCCAACACAGAGAGGGCCAGGTGCAGCCGCTCCCGCCTGGAACCCCAACACAGAGAGGGCCAGGTGCAGCCGCTCCCGCCTGGAACCCCAACACAGAGAGGGCCAGGTGCAGCCACTCCTGCCTGGAACCCCAACACAGAGAGGGCCAGGTGCAGCCACTCCCGCCTGGAACCCCAACACAGAGAGGGCCAGGTGCAGCCACTCCCGCCTGGAACCCCAACAGTTGGGGAGGCCGAGGCGGGAGAGTTGCTTGAAGCCAGGAGTTTGAGACTCGCCTGAGGATATAGCAACCAATTCTATAAAAAATTAGCTGAGCATGGTGACAGCACCTGTAGTCCCAGCTACTCAGAAGGCTGAGACAAGATCATTTGAACCTAGGAGTTTCAGGCTACAATGAGCTGTGATGAGGTCACTATAAACCAGCCAGGGTGACAGAACAAGACTCTGTCTCAAAAAAAAGAGAGAAACTGTGAAAAGAATCAAGGATAAGGACTGCCTCTACCAGACTTCATAAAGTGGAGTCATATAATATTGGAAAACAAATGACAGGAAAAAAGGAGTCCAGAAATAGACTCAGGTAAATGGGGTAATTTTTTTTTTTTTTTTTTTGAGACAGACTCTCACTTTGTCACCCTGGCTAGACAGCTCACAGCAACCTCAAACTCCTGGGCTCAAGCAATCCTCTTGCCTCAGCTTCCCAAGAAGCTGGGACAACAGGTGCCTGCCATGACGCCCAGCTAGTTTTTCTATTTTTAGGAGAAATGGGGTCTCACTTTTGCTCAGGCTGGTCTCAAACTCTTGAGCTCAAGCAATTCACCCATGTTGGCCTCCCAAAGTACTGGAATTAAAGGTGTGAGCCACCATGCCCAGCCTTAATAGAGGAATTCATTATATAATAAAAACATGGTTAAACTTTTGGGGAGTCGGTGAAGGTTCAGTCAACAGTAAAATAATTCTTCATACTACTCTTACAACATTTTTTGTAAGTTTGAAGTAATATGAAAATAAACAGTTAAAAAAGTAACAATTTTTCTAGCCACATACACCAAGGGTGGCAGGTTCAAACCTGGCCCAGGCCAACTAAACAACTACAACAAAAACAGCCAGGCATTGTGACGGGCCACTGCAGTTCCAGCTATTTGGGAGGCTGAGGCAAGAGAACTGCTTAAGCCCAAGAATTGGAGGTTGCTGTGAGCTGTGACATCACAGCGCTCTAAAGAGGGCGACATAGTGAAACTATCTCAAAAAAAAACAATTTCTACATGCAATTACATATACAAGATACTTGGATTTATAAAATAATCCATGATTCATCCTTAAAAAATATCCACAGGAAAATGAGCAAAGGCTATAAATAGGCAATTAGGAAAAGACCTAAGGATTCCAACAAGCATGAAAAGCTGGTTAGTTTCACAAGTAACCAGGGAAGTGCAACTCAACATCTTTGCAAGATGCCACACTTCATAAACTGGATGAAAACATTTTTATTAATGTTGATATACAAAGTGCGGGCCAGGGCAGAGGAACAAGGATGTAATAAGAAGCTGGCGGCTGGGTCAGTGGCGAGAGACACTCCAGACCTCCCAACAGCTGCCGTGGAGGACACTTGGTGGGTGTGGGGAAGCACAAGAAGACTTGCTTTAGTAACATTCATATCAGAGACTGCAATGAGCCGACCTCTACCCAGAGGACAGACGCTCGGGTCAATGGATCGATACAGGAGAACAGTGGGCAGTAACAAAGGAAACCACAAAAACTGTCACCGGAAAAGCTACAAGGTCCACCCAGCAGCCAGCGAGACACAACCTGTGCACGGTGCTGTCCATAGGTTTCAGACACTCACAGGCAAACGACCATAACCACCCAGCTCTGCTTAACACTTGTTTTGAAAACAGTAACAGCACCACTAATAAATGAGGAAATAATTTGAACATAAACGTAATAATTTGAATAATTTAAACGTAAATCTCCTGTTTGGTGTATGTAACGTCATCTGTAAGAGACAGGAGGGAGCTCAGGCCACATGCCCAGCTGAGCCCCTGTGCAAGCACGGCCATCACCTCACTGCACACCACACCACCAAGCAGTATCAGACACCAGCCCCTCCTCCTCACATAACCCACACTACAGACCCCAAGGCCCGCTTCCATAAGCTAGCGTCAGGGCTTTTCTCAAGGCCAAAGCCGTATTTACTGCAGCGGTTACATGTTTCTTTACCACTCCACATGTGTGATGAACTGACTACCTGAGTTATCAGTGCTGCTGACGAAGATTCTGAGCACAGAGCCCTCACCACTCCCCACCAAAGAATGCCCCTCTGGTTTTACTGTGTGATTGTACAGTGATTGTTAACTGCATTACAGCAAAAACTGCCAGTATTTCAATAGGTACACATAAAAATAGCTTGTGTCATTCAAACTGCCAGCACCACACTTAGCCAAAGTGAGTTTCTAAGGAATCACGCAATGCAACAGAACCCATAATACTCCCCACAAAGAAAACAATGCTAGGACCCAGGAGACCTAGTCCTTGCCTTGCCATCAGCTGGCTGGTAAGCTCAGGCAAGAGGTCTGACCTTCCCAAGTTCTTCACTATTTAAATTGGGGTGGCGTCTTTCCACCAACCCAACACAGCTCTGCTGTCAGTGGCATCACTGGCTCTCAAAGCAACATGCAGAAATGTGCACGGCGGCCCAAGAAAGCACGGTCACACTCCTGCTAAGAGGGAATGGTAATCGTGGGGAAAACAGAGCACCCACGCTGGCAAAGCCAAGTCTCAGAGCAGACATGGCTCCTTACTTCATGGTGCGTGTCCTCCAGCTCCCCATCATATATCCAGCGGTAGAGGAAGCTCAGGATGGGGTGCGACACCAGGCTGAGGATGTGCTGCACCAGAGCGCGCATGTAGGGGTCTCCTGTCTTCGTGTAGGCGTGGACGGCCGAGGCCAGCTCACCTCCTTTCCTTCCTGGAGGGGAAAAGAGGGAAATACATGAAAACACCCAAATTTACCAGGACAACCACTTCACACTAACAAAAGGTATTCAAGCTGAAGTCATTTTTAGACCTATCAGCAGCAATGACACGTAATGAGTCTAGGTTCTCAAGACTAAGATTCTAATGCAGAAAATCCTGGTCTTTCCAGAACCCCAGGCAGTCATTTCCGGCTTCTTAACAGCTAAGGAGGTTTCAGTAGCAAAGAGCAGCAAAGAGTGATCAGTTACACAGTCTACAGAGCTCATGGGACTTTTCACACTTTGTTGACTAAGATTTATCAAGATTGACGTTTCATATTGCAATTCAGTACACAAATATATATAAAAAAACAAAGGTTCTGGCTCAGAACCTGTGGCTCAAGCGGCTAAGGCACCAGCCACATACACCCAAGGTGGCAGGTTCAAATCCAGCCCAGGCCTGCCAAACAACAATGACGGCTGCAACCAAAAAAAAAAAAATAGCCGGGCGTTGTGGCGGGTGCCTGTGGTCCCAGCTACTTGGGAGGCAGAAGCAGGAGACTCGCTTGAGCCCAGGAGCTGGAGGTTGCCGTAAGCTATGATGCCACAGCACTCTACCCAGGGGGACAGCTTGAGGCTCTGTCTCAAAAAAACAAAGGTTCTGTAAGTCAATACCTATCCCCTTTTTTGGTATAAAACGCGAGTCTCACTAACTGATTTCACAGCCCATTCACTAGCTGCAGTGCAAAGTAGAAAACACAGCTCCACCAGAAAAAGCCGCAGGGCAGGCAGTGGGAAGTGCGAACAAGGGCGAGCCCTGAGGCTGTGCTCAGAAGCCAGACTGTATGGGGCTGCTGATCTGAGGACCGCACTGGCCATGGGCCACATGGAGCAGTGGGGCAGAAGCGGGTCAGTTAGTGGTTCCTGCAATGGCACCTGCAGCAAGACACAGAGCACAGAGAAGCAGGTGCAGGCAGCGGCCGAGGGGACTGCAGGGGAGAAGTGCCAGTCCCAGGAGAAAATGCGGTATTTATTTACTGTGTGGACTTCTTTGTTCTTTGAGGAAAGTACCAAGAGGTGAGGGAAGAGGGTCTAGATGGCGTGACAATGCACATGGACTTCTTTCTAGGTCCCAGGAATCTCCCAGGACACAGGGTGGCAGAGAGCCGGAGTCCATCCCATGTAGTCCTAACCTCTAAGACAGCAGTTTTCAACCTGTGAGTTGTGACCCACAGGAACTGTATTAAAGGGCCACAGTGTTAGGAAGGTTGAGAACCACTGCTCTAAGAGGTGATGACTGCTAGGATCCCAATGTTACAAAGGAGAAAAAGGACAGACAAGCCCTTGACAAAATTAGCACAGACAGTGAGAACAATGCTCAGAAGACAACCAGAAACAGAGGACCTGGAGCCCGAGAGGGGCCTCAACTCAACATGCAGATGTGGGCACCTGCAATATGGAGACAGCAAACCCAGCCCCAGCCCCAACCTCAGCCAGAAAGGCAGGAAAAGGAGAAATGCCAGGAAAGGCTGCCAGTCAGAGGAGCAGATGTCAGGAGTCCTAACAGAGGCCCACAGAAAGGAGATCTCCTGCCAGCCTCCTGCCTACATTTCCATGATGCCCTGAGTGCCATCAGGCATAAATGCTAAACCCGCCAGCAACTGGTCATCTTCCCTCTAGTTCACAGTTGTCAACTTGTGTTCAATCCACATACTTATGGCCATTAAGGAGACAAAAGGGCAGGACACAAAAGCAAACCTGGATGACCCCCCTCCACTAAGTCAGAAATAAAGCAAGTCCAGGTGGCCATCAAAAGAAACACGGAGCGACCTTGACAGTGATCCACCAGGGCCGCAAGGGTCTTCAGCCTTATTTTGGGGTCATACGTCCAAACCAGGAGGCGTCGCAGAGTTAAACTACTCTCAAGTCCCAAATTCACGCCCTGATCATCCTCTAGCTGCAGCTGAAAAATAGCAAAGGCAGACGTTTAAGTACAAATACCACACACATCACCTTTCCTAGTGCTCACAAAGTGAACAGAAGGCCCCTCGAGAAAACAACAGTACAGTCAAGCTACAAGTGGCCTTTAAAGGGTAGCCAGGACCCTAAAAATTAGCCCCTAATTGGCTCTAAGATATACAAAAACATGTCAGAAACTCGACAGAACTGGATCTTACAAATACTATTATGAAACAGATCACTATATTTTAAAATATATCAAGTAATTTAAAATATTCTATACATCTTCAACCTCCTAATTGTTCAAATCAGAAGGAAATTATAAACACAAAATATTTACCTGGGAATGTAAAACAGAGAGTAAGCGGTAGTATTCTTTGAGTTCTTGATGCAAGGCAGCACAAAAGCTCTGTTTTGAAGAGAAAAATATAATTAAAGCAAGACACCTTCCCTACACACTGGATCACTGTCAGTGCAAAGGCCCGACACCTGCAGTGAGGCTAAGCCGGAGTTTGACTGAAGTTCTGGTTCTGTCAATGGTCTGCCCATACTTCCAACCACCATAATATATATTTTAATAACATTAGAGAACTGCTCTTCCTTAACACAAAAAGCAGAAGAGAAATAAAAAAATGTAGTGTGGTTTTCACAAAGCTAAAAGTATAAAGTATAGATATATTAGAGAATGATCCTGGATCTAAAAATTATGTTCCTTCTAAATTACCAGAATTTAGATATAACTTTCTTTAATCTTCTCAGTTGACAATTTACAAACTGACAAGTCAAACCAATCCCCCTAATTGGGATTACCCAATTACCCATCACCAATCAAGGCAGGTGAATGGTGTGAGCTCAGGAGTTTGAGACCAGCCTGAGCCAGAGCAAGACCCCATCTCCACTAAAAATTGAAAAACTAGCCAGGAAGCATGGCAGGCACCTATAGTTCCAGATACTCAGGAGGTTGAGGCAAAAGGATCACTTGAGCCCAAGAATTTGAGGTTGCTGAGAACCATGACACCATGGTACTCTACTGAGGGCGAAAAAGTGAGACTTTGTCTTAAAAACAAAACAAAACAAAACAAAACAAAACTGAGATCTGCAAGAAGAGATGCCCTAGACTTTGGAAACAGGCCCTACAGTGAACCCTGGGCTCTCACTGCGGGTACCACCACAGACCATTCCTGCAAAGCCTGGCTGACTCAGTGACCCAGGGAGGGATAAGTGAGGTGGTGCTGGTGGAGGGTGAGCACAGAGCTGCCGGCACTCTAGCTGGTCCTAAGTGGTCTCTGTAGAAAAGCACCGGAAATCTGCTCAGGCAAAGCATCACATTTACACACAGAGAAGTTCAAGAAACAAACTACTGATCCCTAAAAATAATCACATCATCATCTATCACGTGTAAAATATAAACACAGAGGGTGCCAAAAAAGTATACACATTTTAAGAAAAAACTATATTAAAATTATAATACTCAATATATAACTATAACAAAAGAGGAATATAAGCCATGTTGAACATCTCTTATAATTACAGAACTTGAACATGACTTGAGTATTATAATTTTATTTTTTTAGTACAAACATCTCAGCAATAGCACATGGGGGAGCCACTCCTGAGAGCACAGGTGCTTTGAGAGGGGATATGGGCAACAAGGAAGGTTCCCCCACTGGAGGAGGACAGGAACATTCTGGCTGCCCCTGACAATGGGATGTGTAGGTTGTTTCTGGCCAGGCCACAGTCCACATGGTAAGACTAAGTCAGTCAGAAAGCCATGGGAGAGTCACACGAGCCTGACTACAGGCCAAAGAGCCCAAGGCAGGTCCCCAGCACATTCATCATTAAACTACACAGAATGAGGCTGTACATAAGTTAATTATAAAAGAGTCATACTTAACAAATATCTGTATACACTTTTTAAAAACTTACAAAATTGTCATCAGTCCCAAAATATTAAAAGTGGGACAAAATTATTCATTTCTCTTCTCAACTCTTTTCAAAATGATTAATATTTTTTAAAGCGCATATATGCTATCTTCCATTAGCATGACCCATGAAGAGACTGAGCATCCCAGCTTTCCTTGAGCCCCCAGAGGCTTTGATCCACGAATGGGCCTAGCCAGGTGACAGTGCCAGTTCTAGGGAGCAGCCACAGTTCAGAACAGATTACTGAAACACAGTAAAAGGAGGAAGATGTCTTTGGCTAAAACTCTGGCATTAAATGAGAAGCAAATATGATGGAAACAAGTGGCCAGGTTGGGGAGAGCAGGGACACAGGTGACCAGGAAAGCTGGCTCCAAAAGGGTTGGGAATGAGGCGTGGGCAAGTACCTGGATGGCAGAAAGCTGGGTTTCAACCAGTTGCCTGTGCCTACTGGGCCTGGCAGGGAGCACGTGCAAGAAAGGAATAAGAAGGGTGGCACCTGTGGCTCAGCGGGTAGGGTACTGGCCCCATATACCAAGGGTGGCGGGTTCCAACCCATCCCCAGCCAAACTGCAACAAAAAAATAGCTGGGCATTCTGGCAGGTGCCTATAGTCCCAGCTACTCAGGAGGCTAAGGCAAGAGAATTGCTTAAGCCCAGGAACTGGAGGTTGCTGTGAGCTGTGATGCCATAGAACTCTACCGAGGGCAATTAAGTAAGACTCTGGCTCTGAAAAAATTAATAAAATAGTAATAAAATATTTTTTAAAAAGAAAGAAAGAAAAGAAAAGAATGAACAAGAAGGGCAAGTGGGCCACCTCAGCCACAGTAACTCAGGTGGATATGATGCAGATGCTGCACCCAAGCACTGCAGACACGCTCCCTGGTTGCCTTAAGGGTCACGTGGCACTCTGGGGCAAAGGCAGAGTCCTCACCCTTGTCCTCATCCTGGGTCCCTGTATCCTCAGTCACAGACAGCCCCAAGTTTTTCCAATATACATGGAGGGGTTGATCTATCCCGCCTCCTTACATGTCTGTTGAGAGTTTCTGCTCCAGCCATCGATGCTCAAAGTCTGTGCTTCTTTTTGCTGTCTATGTCGCCTTGCTGGGACCAGTAGGCTGATGAACAGAGGAATATGTGGGCCCCCCCTCCACAGCAGAGCACCCAGCCTGAGACCCACTTTAGAACATCACATCAGCCCTTCAACACCACAAGGTGTCCAGGAAAATTCATAGGCTGGCACACAGGGGCCTGGTGGCGATGTCCCTAGGGGAGCGCCACTGTTCTCAGGTGGGACCAGGCCGGGGGAGGGGGGCACACAGGGTAAGCGGAGGCAATGTGGTTATTCTGCATGACCTCAAAGATCATCTGCTGAAGACAAAGCAGAGGGCAGAGCCAAAGGGGTTGGCATTGTTTGGGGCGAAAGACCTGTGTAGGCCAACAGGCTTCTCCACAGGGTGGCCCAGGAGTTCCTGAATGCCGTTTCACTCACTATAGGTTATGCATGTTTCTGTCTGACCATCTGTCAGGGAAGATGGGGGCAAGTCAGGACTCCCCTTCCCCAGGAGGATGGTGTGGACCAGGGATTCCCCTAGACTGGTAGGGCAGCACAAACTGGAACTTCCCTCCACTGGGAAAATGATGTGGTCCGGGACTCCCCTATACCAGGGGGGCAGGTACAGACCTGGACTCCCCTACACTGGGAAAATGGACATGGACCAGGACTCCCCTACACCACGAGGGCGGGCACAGACCGGGACTCCCCTACACCAGGAGGGCAGGCACGGCCCAGAACTCCCCTACACCAGGTGCAAGTCAGGACCAGTCAGGGAGCCCACACACAGCCCCCAAGAGCTGTCTCAGTGGTTTTTAGCAGAAATTTCATGCCCAAGAATCAGCTTGTGGACAAATCATATACCACACCAGCATGAAGAAGGGCTTAGCCAGCTGCTTCCCATGGGTTCCAGCAGGAGGGAGGCCTATGTGCGGGGCCTCCACAGGCCCATCTGCAGTGGCTGGGGCAGCAAGTGGGTTCCTACCTCCAATTCCTAGGACCCCTAGATCCTGCTTCCTGAGTCGCCTAAGGAACAGCAATGGCTGGGAGTGGCCTGGGCAGGCCCAATCCCTGCAGGCCCCTCTTCTGAGCTTCAGGACCTGATAACCCACCTCTTCTCTGCCTGTCCCACCTCTGCTCTCATCAGTTTTCTTTTGCACTCATGGTCTTCAAGCAGCTCCTTCACCAATCTGCTGGGTTCCATGAGCTTGCCAGTGCCTACAGCGGTTTCTACTTTCTCAGGTGGACCCTCACTGATGCTGCTGCGGACCATCAAAGCTGCTACGTTTAAAGAGAACTCGCTCAAGAGTTATTTTCAAAGTAAGACTGAAAGTACATTTAGCATTTCCCAAAGGGAACAGCATCCCAAATACCCTCACCTCATGAACATACCTGACCAACAAGTCCAAAGGAACGGTCCAGACTCCTCTGGTCAGTGTACTTTCTGATCTTGTTGTGTAACCACCCCAGCTCAGCAAGTCTGACTGCTGTGTCTCTCAAAGATCTACTTAGATTTGCCTAAAAAGTAAATACATCAAGAGTTAAAAATTAAAAATCAATACTAGAATTGCAATTACTATTTTTCACAACCACTTATTCTTCTACTGCAGTATTATAACCCTCAGGCTTCGCTACTAAAAGTTAGAATTAATACGCCATCGTTAAAGGGACAGTGACCAGCGCCACAGAACACCACGAAGGCAACAGCTGCACAGCACCGTGAAGGGCAGTTCAGCTCATGCCACGCCACCCAGTGCCTGGGACCTATAGCTGATGTCTGCCACCTCAGTCACTCTATGAAGGGCTGAGAGCCACAGTCCTACTCTATAGCACAGAAGGGCACGGGAACAGGAGGTTCGGGAAGATCCCTGCTCCAGAGCCCTGCTTGGAAGGCAGATGCCAAGCTGGGTCTCTGTGCCCAGCATGGCAGCAGGATGCGGAAAATGGCGAGGTGGGACAGCCAACCAAACACACAGAAGGAGCCACATATTAATCAATCATAGAGTCCCGTGACACAGGCACACATGGGGCAGGGACACATAAGCCAGGACTTAAAAGTGCAACTTGACTGGTGCATCCAATTTTATGAAATCTCAATACCATTTTCAAATAAATAGCTCAATACATGGAATTCATGACTTTTTTTTTTCTTTTTAAAAAATTTTAACTAGAGTTTATGTTACTGTACCTTTCCTTCTACTTTGTAACAATTTTCACTGTTGTTCATTTTAATGTTTTTGCCATCTATGCCCTGGAAGACGTACAGAATGTCCCTTACCAGAGCTGCCTCAGTAATTTCCATGCTACCTGAAAAATGATTTTTAAAAGAGAGCAATTATTAGACAATACATTTTAAGATAAAATAGGTTTTATAGCACAATTAGCTTTAGATTATATATTTGCCACTAAGACAAAATTTACAAACACAATAAATGACCTCAAGATGAAAAAGCAAGTGAGTTTAGAAAGAAATAGGACTTTCTGAAAAGGGAATGGAAACCATGCAGTTTCTCACAGACAAGCCTCTGTGGGAACGCACTGCACAACCAGGGCAGCAGCACAAACCAACCACAAAGGGTGGAGTGGCTAACAGAGGGTATCTGCAGAGACAGGGCTACCACACAGCAGGTGCAGGGACCTGGGTTCCTCCCTAACACCAGATAAAAGGAGTTAATAGTACAGGAAAGATACGTAGTTTCCATAATTCCTATCAACAAAAACCAAGTCAGAATTTGGGTGTTAGACCAAAATAAAAAAGGGGAGGCAATGTTTTAAAATCTAAGACATCATCCATGGGAGGAGAGAGCAGCCTAGAGCTTCTAGTCTCTGGGGATCAGGGTTTGAAGACCAACCTAGCCAGCTCAGAGGCAGGACAGGCACGTACTGCACAGCCACAGGGGGAAGGCTCCATGCATACCAACCAGATGAAGTTCCTAAATGCGCTGTTCAAACCTTATGGATCATTACTGACTATTTCCATATGCTTACTCTATCCATTACTAAGAAAAATTAAAATATCAGCTGTAATTATGGGTTTGCCTCGTTTTTTTTGCAGTTCCATCAGTTTTGCTCTGCGAACTGTGAAGCTGTTGGCAGGTGAGCACAGGTGAGCACAGGTGAGCACAGGTTTAGGACTGTTACTTCTTCCTAAAGAGCTGACCCCTTGGTGGCTATGAATGCCCGTCTTCCCTGGCCCTGCCCTCCCCAAACTGTACCTTGGTATTAATACAGCTACATCTTTCTCAGGGTTAGTGTTTACTAGATGATTTTTTTCCATCCATTTATTTTCAATCTATTTATGTCCAAATAGCTGAAATGTATCTCTTATAAGCAATACATAGTTGTTGGAATGATGTAATTTTTGTTACAAAACTGTCATTTAACCCAGAAGTGTTCACACATTGAATGCAAATGCTGACGTTCCTGGGTTTAAAGTGACCTTCTTGCTGTGTTTTCTATTTACCCCACTGTTCTTTCCTCCTTTGTACATCCTCCTCAGCTTCTTTTGAACTCATCTGGTGTATTTTTTTTTTTTTTTTGCAGTTTTTGGCCAGGGCTGGGTTTGAACTGGCAACCTCCAGCATATGGGGCCAGCGCCCTACTCCTTTGAGCCATAGGCACCACCCTAATCTGGTGTATTTTTAAGTCAATTTTGTCTTAGCACTGCATAGAATACAGGTCTGGAGGCACTGGGTAGGAATCAGGACAGTGTTCTGACTCCATTTGGAAGCTGCATGCTGAGCCAGTGACACGCTGTGGGCAGAGGAGGCTTGTGAGAGGGACATGGGGCAGGCAGAGTTGCACAGACACTGGAGCCTGCTGCAGAGGGCGGAGGACCCAGGCATCCTCATAGCTCTAACAGGAGCTCCCCGCCTCTGTGTTCTATGCAAGGACAGACAATACCAGCGGCAATTTCAGAATTAGCAAACTGAATCAAGAGTAAAACCCAATCCAATGCTCTTATTTTCAGGGCACTGTGTTTCAAACACTGCTACCTGCAGTGTTCTCGAGGAAGAAGCTCAAGCTTCCTTTTAAGCACTAGGGCTGAGAATGAGACAGGCACCATCCCTGCCCCTGTGCAGCACAAGGGCTTTGGTGGAAGAAGATGCCTTCACCCAGAGGCCTGGCCCATCCACATGTGTCCAGGGAGAAAGGCAGGAGGAGAGCAGAGAAGACAGAGCAGATGGCTGGGGAGCGTGAGGCAGATGGCCCTGGGGAGCCAACAGCACAAAGTGAACAGCCAGACTCCCCAGGCCTCCCCAACTCCAGGGATTCTGAGCCTCACCTGGGCCTCACCATAAGCACAACAAGAAACCACTAAAGGCCTCTAGGTGGGGATCCTAGATCTGCACTTTGAACTAAAGGGAAGGGGGAATTCTAAATGTTCAAAGAAAAGCTATGTGAAAACATATCGTTACTCACCACCCGTGTCCCCTTCTCTCCTTGACCGTGTCACGTTACGAGAAACAGTGTTTGGGATACCTCTTGAGGTAGTGGTTTGTGAAGAAGGCTGATTTGCAGTTAAAGTCCATGCCAGACGAGACCCCAGCTGCTGTCGAAGGCAGTCTCCCACCCCAGGAGCTGGATGAGACTGTCTACAGGACACAAATAACATTTAATATCTTCACATGACCAGGTGATTCACTGAAGGTACAGCATTCCTAGAAACACTTCATACATCACTACAGGGAACTATGAAACTCAGAAATCCGAGACAGGTGACACCTTGGTTCAACCCTAAGATATACCAGTAAGTCCCTGGAAACTGCGGGCTTCCACTGGGACCCCCAGCCTAGCACTTCCCACTGCACACTGCACACCTCCCACCACACACTGCACACCTCCCACCGCACACCATCCACTACACACTACGCACCTCCCACCGTACACTGCATACTTCCCACCACACACCACCCACTACACACTGTGCACCTCCCACCACACACTGCACCCCACCCACTACACACTGCACACCTCCCACTACACACTCTGCATCTCCCATCGCACACCTCCTACTACACACCTCCCACCACACACCACCCACCACATACTGCGCACCTCCCATCACCCACTACACACTGCACACCTCCCACCGCACACCTCCTACTACATACTACACACTGCACACCTCCCAACGCACACTGCACACCTCACACCTCCTACTACACACTGCACACCCCCCACTATACACCTCCTGCTGCACACCTCCCACGCACACTGAATGCACAGAGGCACCCACCCCTTGCAAACTGCCCAGGGGCCTGTCCTCATGTGTCTCTGGCCTTCACTTCAGGGTGCTAAGTAGGAAAAGAAATACTGCAATTTTCTATTAAGCTCTAACATGTACAAACATACAAAACCTAAGGCAAATGCACATTCAAGGTCAAGATGGTTTTTGAATAATTTTGAGAATAGGTCAACCTTGTTTTTTGAAAAATCTAAGAACCTGATAACTAATTTCTAACATATGCATTGACAATTGTGGCAAAAATATCACTTCTTGGGACTGTGAAACACAAAACTGAGAATCTGAACTACTTCCAGGCCCAGAGCTCTGACTTCGTACTAGTGCCATCACCAGTAGGTCCATCTACAGTCCACTCACAGAGACAGAGAAGAGGAAAAATCTGAAACCACCCTTATTCTATAGTATTTTCAGAGGGAGAAAAGTCAACATTTGCTAAAACTGTGTCTTCCAGTATAGTTCTAAATTTAAGAGAATGATACTAGAAGGTTGTCTCAGTTTAAAGTTGTCTACACAGCTCATAGCGAAAAATTACTACCAATTCGAAGAGAGAATGAGATGGCAACAAGCCCTTCCCCCGAGCACAGCTGCAGGTGTAGTCTGTGGAGCGCTCTCCTCAAAGGCGTGACGTGCTCTGTGCTGAGCACTGATGACCCACATGTGTAGAACATACTCTCTGCTTTCTAACAGCTTGAACATGACCTCATAACTCACAAAATGATTTATAATCCCATCACACTCATATGGAAAACAACATTTATTTAATGCTGAATCCTTGGTGACCAAAAATTTCTGGGAAAGTATGTGCTTTATAACCTTCTGTTTTAATGTGATTTCCAGGAAACAATTACAGTAAAAAGAAAAGCCACCTGTTTATTTACAGGTGGAACTGTGTACTCAAGAACAAAACATTAATGACAGTGGCACCTGGCTCTTCAGCACCTGCTTTATTCTCAACCACACATTCTGTATTTCCTCAAACATGCCTGGACGTGTGTTTTGACATCATAGTAAGTGATCAAGTAGGTAACATCTTCACTGGGCAGCCTGCTTTTCATCATCTTAATTCATGTGCACTAAAACGTCACAATCCTTAAAGATGTTGGCACTGGAGGATAGTTCAACCTTATATACTTTCACTTTTCAATTTTTTTAAAGAATCCAAGGAGGAGAAAAACATACACAAATAAAGAGGCCAATGTTCACTGAGAAACAGGTGAGAACTGAGAGCTGGCTGTCACCTCCAGACCAAGGGCCCGCACACTTGGCCCCCCAGCATGCACACCCCCGACAGCTGAGGGCCAGCCAAGTCTTCACAGTCAGTTCTAACCATTAAAAAGTAGAAAGAAATCCACTGGGATGCAGCGCTGAGCACAAGGCCTGGAGACAGAGCACACTGGACACTGCCCAGTGGGAACAAGGCCCAGCTCATCCAAGGCCTCCTGATACTGTCAGTGAACACACATGCCCAGTTAGGGGCTCGGGGCATTTCTGTGTCCTCATGGAAGAAACTATATGTACGTGTCAGCCTGTCCTTACCCCGGAAGGACAGGCTGTGGTGTTGGCGCTGGGCCACTGAGGCCACACAGGCTGACGCTGCTGATGCCACTGCTGCCCATGCTGCCCGAGCTTGGGGCTGATGGGGTGCTCCGGTCCTGGTAACTCAGAGGGAGGGTCTGCGGCCGGGCGTAGTAGAAGGGAGTTGAATGAGCATCTCGTGGTAATGCTTGAGCAAATAACGCAGCATAGCTAGAAACCTGGAATAAAAAATGCACCAGGAATACAGAGATAGGAAATTACAAGACATTTTTCCCAAATCTACAAAGATAATTTCTATTCAGATTTTTCTTCCATTCCTATGACTGAGTTTATATTTCATGCTTTATTAAATAATAAACTAGTTGGCATGCTTTTGAAATATGGCAAAAGTGATAAAGTTTTTGAAAATTTTCTGTACTCCAACTATTACAATGTCTAATAATTAAACACCTTATTTATTCAAAATTCAAGCAAACTCATAATTTTTAAAAGTTTGGCACTGCTATAAAATGATTATATATTTATACTACTACTCCTATTTATATTATTAGTGATTGCACAGACTAAGGCTTTAGAGATACATACAACTCTCACCCATATCCTTCAACTTTCTAGTACTCAGTGTCTAAAGGAAAATATTTTATTACACCACACTGGAAGACATGGAACAGCAAATCACGCTTTGAAATGCCACAAAGTACAAACACTGAACACAGGTGACAACAAAGCTTCCCTATGTAGCAGTCGTGAACATTCAGAACAGTAACTGACATCACAAGACACTCCTCAAGGGACGGCCAGCTCACAAAGCACTACCCATCTGTGTTGGAAATCAGCAACCTTACTGAAAAGCAAACATTTTCAAAACTAACAATTCATTCTGTATTTAATCACTCATTGTTACATCTGAGTAACTGTGAAATACATCACTGACAAAAATGCTCTAAAAAAAAAGGAAAATGAAAGCATGCCACCTTCCTAGATTCCACCCAGAAAGATTGAGAAACCTTGAATACACCTGTATCAATCACTGAAATAGCAACAACAATACGAAATCTCCCAAAAAAGAAAAGTCCTGGACCAGATGGCTTCACATCCAAATTCTATCAAACCCCTCAAGAGGAACTACTACCTACATTATATAACCTTTTCCAAAGTATAGAAAAAGAAGGACTACTTCCCAACACGTTCTATGAAGCAAATATCACGATACCCAAACCAGGAAAGGATCCAACAAAGAAAATTATAGACCAATTCACTAATGAATATCAATGCAAAAATATTCAATAAGATCTTACCAAACAGAATTCAACAACACAGCAAAAAAATTATGCACCATGATCAAGTTGGTTTTATTCCAGGGTTACAGGGCTGGTTCAACATACGCAAATCTATAAATATATCACATCAATAAAATAAAAAACAAAGACCATATGATTCTCTCAATTGATGCAGAAAAAGCCTTTGATAATATCCAGCATCCTTTCATGATCAGAGCGCTTAAGAAAAGAGAGGCATAGAAGGGACATTTCTTAAATTGATAGAGGCCATCTACAGCAAACCCACAGCCAATATCATACTGAATGGTACAAAACTGCAAACATTTCCACTCAGATCAGGAACGAGGCAAGGATGCCCACTGTCTCCACTGCTATTTAACATAGTAATGGAAGTCTTAGCCATCAGAATCAGGCAAGAAAAGGTGATCAAGAGTACCCAAATAGGCTCAGAGGAGATCAAACTCTCACTCTTCACTGATGATATGATCCTATACCTGGAAAATCCCAGGGACTCGACTTCAAAACTCTTAGAAGTGATCAAGGAATACAGCAGCATCTCAGGATACAAAATCAATACTTACAAATCAGTAGCTTTTATATATGCCAACAACAGTCAAGCTGAAAATACAGTCAAGGACTCTATTCCTTTTACAGTAGTGCCAAAGAAGATGAAATATCTGGGAATTTACCCAACAAAGGACATGAAAGATCTCTATAAAGAGAAATATGAAACTCTGAGAAAAGAATAGCTGAATATGTTAACAAATGGAAAAACATGCCATGCTCATGGCTGGGAAGAATCAACATTGTTAAAATGTCCATACTACCCAAAGCAATCTACAAATTTAATGCATTCCCTATTAAAGCACCATTGTCATACTTTAAAGAACTTGAAAAAATAGTATTTTGTTTTATATGGAATCAGAAAAAACCTCAAATAGCAAATACATTACTCAGAAATAAGAACAAATCAGGAGGTATCACGTTACCAGTCTTCAGGCTATACTATAAATCTATAGTGATCTGGGCGGCACCTGTGGCTCAAGGAGTAGCATGCCGGCCCCATATACCAGGAGTGGCGGGTTCAAACCCAGCCCCAGCCAAAACTGCAAAAAACTAAAAAAATTAAAAAAAAAAAATAATAACTAAATCTATAGTGATCAAAACGCCTGGTACTGGCACAAAATGAAAGCAGTAGATGTATGGAACAGAACAGAGAACCCAGCTACTTATCATCATTTGATCTTCAACAAGCCTATCAAAAATATTCAGTGGGGGAAAGAATCCCTATTTAACAAATGGTGCTGGGTGAGCTGGCTGGAGACCTGTAGAAGACTGAAACTGGACTCCCTCCTTTCATCATCAACAAAAATTGATTCTCACTAGATGAAATATTTAAACTTAAGACATAAAACTATAAAAATACGAAGAGAGTGCAGGGAAAATACTTGAAGAAATTGGCCTGGGAGAATATTTTATAAGGAGGACCCCCCGGGTAATTGAAGCAACACCAACAATATACTACTGGGATCTGATCAAACTAAAAAGCTTTTGCACAGCTAAGTGCACACTAAGTAAAAAACAGACAACCTCCAGAATGACAGAAGATTTTTGCAGGTTATGCTTTCAACTAAGGTCTAATAACTAGAATCTAAAGACAACTCAAACTAATCAATAAGAAAAGAACAAATAACCCCATTTCTATGTGGGCAAGAGACCTGAACAGAAACTTCTCTGCTGAAGAGAGGCACATGGCCTACAAACACACGAAAAAATGCTTATCATCCTTAATCATCAGAGAAATGCAAATCCAAACCACTTTGAGATATCATCTAATTCCAGTAAGATTAGTCCACATCACAAAAATCCCAAAACTACAGATGCTAGCATGGATGTAGAGAGACGGGAATACTTCTACACTGCTGGTGGGAATGCAAACTAATATAACCTTTTTGGAAAGAAGTTTGAAGAACACTCAAGGAACTAAAAGTAGACCTACCATTCGATCCTACAATTTCTCTACTAGGTATATACCCAGATGATCAAAAATTATTTTAGAACAAAGACATTTGCACCAAAATGTTTACTGCAGCCCAATTCATAATTGCCAAGACATGGAAACAGCCCAAGTGCCCATCGACCCATGAATGGATTAACAAATTGTGGTATGTGTACACCATGGAATACTATGCAGCCATAAAAAAGATGGAGACTTCACATCTTTTATGTTTACCTGGAGGGAGCTTAAACATAGTCTTCTTAGTAAAGTATCAAGAATGGGAAAAAAAGTATCCAATGTACTCAATACTACTATGAAATCAATATATAACCACGTGCACACTCATATGAATGGCAAAACATACCTATAGTCCAGAAAGTAGAAGAGGAGAGAGAGGAGAGGGCAGGGAGGATATGGGAGGAGGGAGGGTATTCAGGGGTACCTCGTCTAATGTGCATGATGCAATGGTACATTTCAAAACTATTAAGAAATGAGAAGAGAAAAACAAAAGGAAAATGTAAGGCCTTGACCTTCCAGGATCAAGTAAGCTTTCTGCTTTGCTCCTGCTGTTAATTTGCTCCTGTAGTTAATTCCTATCAAAATTTGGTATAATTGCCCCACAGGACACCAGGCTGCTGGGCAGAGCCACTTACCTTGCTTGGCTGCTTGCGTGGGTCCTCACTAAGGCTGAGCAAGAGGTAGAGAATTGACCACTTGTTTTTCAAAATTCCCTGTTTAGAAAGAAAATGAATGTTGAAGAAGAACTATTTTACGTTTCTCTCCAGTCGCGTTTTCCTCTTTCCACTTATTTCCAAAACAGAAATGCATTTTAGAAACCATACGGAGGCATAAAGCCACGTCTGCTCATTTTGGGGAATGTAACTAGCACCCACCCCCCAGAAGGGAGAGACAGGTCTGACACAATCAACTCCAAATCCCCTAACGAGAACAAGTTGTTTAGATTATCCTTTTTGAAAAATAACCGTATCATCCTTCCAGAAATAATTCATATAACTTCCGAAGCACAGTGATTATAAGACAAATGTCATCATAAAACATGTTTTGTTTTCTTTTTTACTTTATCAACGTCACATTTAGGACACAAAATAGAGGATTATGAGAAAAGAACCCTAACGTGCAGGACTTAGCCTCAGCACCACATACACCCAAACTCAAGACGGGGTTCTGAGGCACACGGTTCAGGATAACTAACCCTGAGTTTCCATGTAGGGTTAGCATTTCACAGTTCATTAATTTCTAATTGTGCATCACGGCAGCCTAATTCGAAAAGGGGCCAAGCCTCAGTGCGTCTCACATCAAATCAGCATAGCTCTCTGCTCTATTCATATAGCATACGCTAGAATATATAATTATCTTTATTTACAAAACAAATTATAGGACTTCTTACATTATGCAAACGCTTCATTATATTATTACCTGAAAGTTTCTTTAAAGAATAAGCTCATCCCAAGTATTTAAATTTATTTACAGACTTTTTCAGACACTCAGCCGATTCCCACTTGAGCCCTGATAGAGTCTAGTCTCGTGGAGAACAGACAAGTGGGCAGATGCGATGTGACAAATGGCACTTCACAGCTCACGCCCAGGAGAGACTCCGGCTCTCAGCAAGATGGGCCACACACAGGGAGAGAAGGGAACAGAGAACACACCCACCAGGCTATGCTGGAAGAGTCTCTAAGGACTGTCTGAGAAGAGAGACCTGCCGGCCCAGGAAAGGCAGCAGGAGAGTGCTCAGAGGAAGCTTCAGCTGTTACTTCAGAAAACAGGCAAGGGGGAAGAGTGTACAAAGTTCCAACAGAGAACAAAATTTAAAGGGAGAGGCCAAACTTTTTACAATAAAAAGAGCAGGTACAAAACACCCAAGATCAGTCTCTGAAGAGCCTTGAGCATGTACCAAGGTGTGGACAGGGGCGAGCCAGTGTCCTCCCACAGGCACTGTGCACCCCAGCCTGCCCGTCCCTCACGAGCCACCCTCCCTCCCTGCCGCCTTTCCCTGCCGCCTAAGCTTCACAGTCCAGCGCAGGACCACACAGCACCTTCCCCATGTCTGCAGTCACACCCAGACCTGCCCTCCACTCCCCAAACCCCTCCTCCAGGTCTAACGGCAAGAGCCGCACCCCTGGGTTTTCCTCCCCATGGGATGCGTGGCACACACCAACAAGGGGCCCCCACTGAGAAAATAGGACAAAAATAATCTCAATGATTATTTTAGCAAAATGATGGCATGGCTACTAACCTATATATATTCTTCTACTTAGTTTAATTACCAGTGTTGTACTATTGTTTCCTAACATTTTTCATCTCATGCAATGAAAAAACTAAGCAAGTTAGGTTTTAAGTTAGCCTCAGAAAGATGGTCACTATTTAAGTCACTGATATTTAGGAATAAATACAGAGAGTTCCACAACTGTGGAAAATAACCATTTTAAAGTACAAAGTTTCCAAATGTCTTTCCGTCCAATGGCCAATATTAACAGACACAACAGCGTTCACGGGAGGAAATGCTCTCTCGGGATCTCAGAAGGCTGGGAAATGTGAAATCCAACCAAGTCTTTTCAACTTCCATGTACAACTTAGAAATAGAGAAAGATTTAAGGAAAGCAAATGATAGAGCAGTTTGAAACAATTTGCCCTCAAATGAATATATAAAAAAGGTTCCTATTTCTTACTTTGTAAATATTTGAAAAATATGATAATACTGAAAATATTATCAAAGATCAAAGTATGAAAAAAGCACACTTAAAAGTAAATTAAAAGTCAAATTGAATTAAGGAATTACAATCATCAGCAAGTATACCTAGGATTGCTCTAAGAGTACCATGTATGAACAGATAGGAAGACTCAAAAAACACAAGTCTTATCCCTAGAAACATGAGGCCTAACTCCATCACTTTACTCCTGTAACATGAGCATTATTTGGTGCAGTGAACCTCACCGGATTCACCTTTTCTATAAAAGGACAGTGAGCTGGATAAACCGCATTCCTTTACACTCAAAAACCACAAAAACCTCACCCTATAATTCAATTAACATATTGGTATTAGCAAAGTCTTTTATAAAAATACCAGGACAGAACAACCATTCAATGTTAATATCCAATCACAAAACATTCACCACCCAGTGTTATTGTGTACAGCAGTACAAACCAGAGCCTAATGAGCAGTAAAGTGTATCTACCCGATAAAATTTTGCTATTACCTACAGACAGCCAAGACTACTTCCACCAATGTGGAAGTTACAAAGTCTAGCTACTGGGGCAGCACCTCTGGCTCAAGGAGTAGGGCGCAGGCCCCATATACCAGGGGTGGCAGGTTCAAACCCGGTCCCGGCCAAAAAACGGAAAAAAAAAAAAAAGTCTAGCAACTTTCCCAGTGCAGTTTCATTCATTTTTATAAGTAATTTAGCATTAAATTGAGCTAAAACCTACTTCAAGTATTGAAACTCGTTTGAAAAAGCACATGTTATCTACAATTAAAAGCCATTATTGATTATAGAAAAGTTTAATGTGACAAAAAAAGGTTCAGGGGTGTCTGGCCTGCAGGCCACAGGCAAATTATTTGAGGAATATTGCTTATCTGTAGTATTAGGTATCATGAGAAGTATGGGTCTTTCTTTTTTTTCCTGCTAATCAGCTTTCATTAGTGTTTGTGTTTTTAAAATATGGCTCAAGACAGTAATTCTTCCAACAGGCAGATTGAAAAAAGGACGGACACCCCAGCAAATGTTCCAAAACACGAGTAATAGCCCCAGGAACCTGTGAAATGTCCCCCAGACCCTGCACCGCACCTGTGAATGGAGCCTCCTGTGAAGCTCTGAGAACAAAGCAGCATCAGCGTCTCTTCTCTGGCGAGTAACTGGAAGTCAGAAAGTACACACACGTTAGCCACCTGCACCAGCACCTGGTCATGACCCTGCTCCACAGCTCTGACGTGAGGGGAAGAAGCCCCAGCTTCAGTGAGAAGTCTCTGTCAAGCTAACAGTGGGGGGCCTAACAGCCACAGGAATCTAATCAAGCCATTTAACTTCTCTGACCTGTGCACTAATAAAATACAAACGGTAGTAGATGGGATCATAGCATTCATATGAAAATTAAGTAAAAAATGAGAATAACGGGATCATTTAGATTCTATCTACAAAGGTGACAGTGAAGCAAACACTACCAATGTAACTGGTTGACAATGGCTACCTTGAGGTAAGGATGGAATGTGAAACAATAAAACTTATAAAATCACGATCCTTTATTTAACTTGAACCTTGCATTCTAAATATTTTTGTTAAGATATATAGCAATGTTTCATTTGTAACAATCAACTGAGGTTTCAAATAAAATTCAAAATAGCACATTAATTTTCACCCACTAATTTGTTTTATTAATAAATGTTTTTGGATGTTCCAACTTACAAATTACCTGAAACCAACTGTAACAAAAGAGAAGCTCATTCTGTGCTCTACTCCAAGGAGGGGAAACTACAGACCATGTGTGGGGCTCCCAAGGGGAGAGACTCACCTTCACAGCACTGCACACAGCACCTGCACACTGTCACAATCTGCCATGTAGCATATGCACTCTCTGCCCAAACTTTTGAGGGAACAATAAGAATGTGGACTTGCATGGCTAGTACAAATTCTATATCTAAGTTTTTAAATCTTCTATCTATGCTGATGTATTAAAAAATAAATGTTAAAATTCTTTTACAATATAAAAAAAGTACCTAACCATAAATAACAAAAATTTGAATTAAAAAAATAAAATGGAAGGTTTTTTTGTTCTGAAAGTTTGAAATGCGAGTGCACATTACACTTAGGAGCACATCACACGCAGAGCACGTCACAC
>CAUYQV010170633.1:0-15440 GCA_963574575.1 Galagoides demidoff | reverse complement strand
TTCTGAAGAAAATTATTTCAGTGTATTAAAATAAAACAAAAAACCCTCTCAGCCTATTTGATGACTCTATTTATTGATATACATGCCTCATAGGATCTAGGTGCTACTGAGGAGAGATGTCAGCTTGACTAGAGAAGTCCTTCTGGGCTTAGATCAGGGAATCATATGGGTAAGCTACAGTCACAGAAGCCAAAAGGGGCAGCCCACACAGATGTCCTCAGTGGGGGTGCCAGGGAGCAACTGCTAAGCTCAATGCATTGGGTATAAAAGGGACGTGGCCTGCATTAATGTGGAAGCCCCTTGCCCTTTTGTAGATGGCTATGGAATGGTAAGTGGGAGAACCAGAGAAACACAAGGATCAGAGAGGGCAGACATAGTACCAAGTACTGCAGATGCAACTGTACAACATATGAACTAAACAAGGGACAAGTGGTCATGTGTGTGAAGAAAGAATGGGCCCAGCAAGTCACCAAAAGACAGATTCTCTCCTGAGTGCATGGTGGAGACAGGGGGAGTAATATTTTTCTTCCTAAGATGACTAATTCTCACTAGCATAAGTGAGCTATTTTGAAGAAAGACAGAAGTTATAAATAATGCCCCCTTCATGATTCTACCATTTGGTTGGTTTCTAATTTCCCACTGACCATACTGGTTGTGAGCTGATAGAAATTTCCCCTAATGTGGTGTGTTCTTCTTATAGCTTGTTGTAAACAGTCAGATAACGCTTCTAGGAGATGTAGGCCCTGACAATAACAACCTCATAATTTACATTTACTTGAATATCAATCTTCTAATATTGAATGTATTTTCCTAACCCAGAGGGCATCAATCCTCATTAGTTCTCACCAATGAGTTCTCAATGATTCATGGATGAATTATGCAGTGATTATATTTCCTACCCACAGGTAAAACCATAGGATGTTGGAAGAAGCTAAGACACCTGAGAACTCAGGGGGTCCTCTAAGAACCTGGGTCATTTAGGGAAGAGCTGCTTCAGGGAGCAGCCCAATCCTAGCCTGAATTTCATCACTTTTGAGAGAAAATGGCCCTGTCCCCCCTGCATCCCTGCCATAGGTTCTGTTACTCTGCCGTCTGGGATTCTTTCTCTTCTTTGTATTTTGATGATAAGAATCACCAACATCATTCACTTGATTCTCCCATGATCCTAATTCAAACTGTCAACTGGCTGGCATTGCCCAATGTGTTGAAGCTCTCCTCTCTCTGCAGGCCTCACTCCTTTACACTTGTGTGCTGCACAGGTACTAAAGGGGGTCATTTTAAAATGTGATAAGTTCAACATTACGGAGACTGGAAAGCACCTCTGTGTCCTAAAAGCAAGTAAAATCTGAGCAAACTGAAAAATCAACAACACTTCTTAGATCCTTAGGAGAAGTAAGATCACTGGGTGAACTACTTCCTCCAAAACTGGGGACAAATGGGTAGATACAGAGAATTACAATTTACCAGGGTAGAAATTGCCACAGAAACCAGTGCCAGGGCGAGGAAACCTAAATTGTATTGACAAATTTCTGGAGGCTACATGTGGACAAATTAAGAGTCAAAACCCCTGGGGGACCCATTCACAGGGGTGTATGCACACACTTTTGTGAGTTTCCAGTTTGGGTAGAATTATTGGAGAAAAAACTCTTCATGTTTCTGGAGGTAGGGGTAGGGGATGGGATGAGGAAGAAATGGGTAAAAGAACCATTTTGAAATAGACCAGAGCATTCTATTCTTAACAAGGTTGGCCCTTAGAGGAAACTAGTAACCAGACCATAACCTGTTGGGGTCTTATCAGAGCCTAATAAGAAAAGAGAAATACCCAATTCCAGCCAGCTCAGGCCTTCCATGTAAGAAAGGGAAAAATTCCTAATACCACACCTTCTAGCCAGCCTGTCCCAGCTAAAAGGAGAAAAGCAAACTGAAGACCACTTGTGAAATTCACAGTCCAGAGGCATAGGCTCACCAAATGACAGAGATCTAATCATAGGACTACAAAATGTTTCCTCCCAAAGCAAAAGCAAGCATCAGAACTAACTGGACATGGTGGAGATTTTATAATATCAGACAAGGAATTTAAAACAGCTATGACTAATATGACAAGAGCGCTAATGGATGGAGTAGACAGTATAGAATAACAGGCGGGCAATGGAAGGAACTGGGAGACCTAAAAAGAATAAGAAAAGGAAATGCTAGAGAGAGAAACATGGCAACAGAAATGGAGACTGGTTTTGATGAGCTTATTAGTAGGCTGGAACTGTTGAGAAAAGCATTTCTGAGCTTGAGGATATATCAATGGAAACCTCCAGAACTGAAGAGCAAAGAAAACAAAGACTGAAAAAAGAAAAAAAAGAACAGAGTATCTACAGACTGTGAGACAACTATGAAAGTGATAAGTTATGCATAATAAGAATACAGGAGAAAAGAATGCAAGAAATATCTGAAACAGGGACTGAACATTTCCCCTGAATTGATGTCGGACCTGAAACTCAAGTCCAGGAAGCTCAGAACACCGGAGAGGGAAAAACCTCCTACAAAGGAGCAAAGATAAGAAATATATCTGATTTCTCCTTGTGATCAAGAAAAGAGTGGAGTGAAATGTTTAAAGTGTTGAGAGAAAAAAACACCTTCCTAGAATCCTGTACCCTACAAAATAATCCTTCAAAATCCTTCAAATAGATCTGCCTTGCAAGAAATGTTCCAAGAGGTTTTTTGCAGGGGAGAAAAATAATATCATAAGAAACTTAGATTTACATTAAAAAAGGAAGAACATTAAAGAAGAGATCATTGAAGGTAAAATAAAGACTTTTATGGTTCTTACTCTTAGTTCACCTAACAGCAATCTGTTAAAAATAATAATAGCAACATCATATTTGGTTATGTATGTACGCGTATATATATGTATATGCTAATAAGTAAGTGAAATGAACGGTAGCAGTGATACAAGCAAAAGAAGGAAAGAATTAGAATTCCCTTCTTATTATTTGGTATACTTAAATGTGAAGTGGTATAGTTTCATTTAAAAATGACTCTAGTTGTCAATGTTTATTACAAACTCTAGGGCAACCACCTAGAAATGGAATAAAAAGAAGTTTAACTGATATGCTTAAAGAAGAACAGAAAATAGTTTATATAAAATGTTCAATCAAAACACAAAAGGCAGAAAAAGAGTAAAGGATAAAAATAAAAACAAAATTAAAAAAAATAGTACCATAGATGATAGGTTTCACTCTGACTATATCAATAATCCCTTTGAATGTCAGTTATTTAAATGCATGAATTAAGAGACAGAAGTTTTCAGAGTGGATTAAAAAACAAGATTCAATTATATGTTTTCAACAAAGAAACTGCTTTAAATACATGTATAAAGACACATATAGATTACAAGTAAATAAATGTAGAAAGATATACCATGATAACATTAATCAAAAGAAAGAAAGACTAGGTCTTTAAAGAAAGACTAGACTTCAAAGCAAAGAAAGTTATTGTGTATAAAGGGGGACATTAGTTAATAATAAATTAGGGGTTAATTCTCTAGAAAACTAAAATCCTTAACATATATACACCTTAAAACAAAGCAAGAAAATATGTGCGGCAACAAATGATGGAACTGCAAGGATGGGTAGATGAATCCCCTATTGTATATGGAGACTTCAAAATCTTTCTAGCAGAACTGGGCAGATCCAACAGGCAGAAAATCAGTAAAGATATACCATTGTCCCCCCTTATCTTTGGGCAATATATTCCAAGAACCAACCCTCAGTATATGCCTGAAATAGTGAATAGTACCAAATCCTGTACATACTGTGTGTTTTAATATATACATACCTATAATAAAGTTTAAGTAATTCTTGTACAATACTTTCTTTTAAAAAGTGTGATTTATAACTTACACACAGTACTCTTGTGCTTTGGGACCATTATTAAGTAAAATAAGGGTTACTTGAATATAAGCCCTGTGATACTTCCATAGTTGACTAATCCTGAGAATGAGGATGGCTATTAAGTGGCTAAGAGGCAGATAGCCTACACAGCCTGAATACACTGAATAAGGCATGATTCATATTCCAGATGGGTATGGAGTGGGACAGTGCAAGATTTCATTGTGCTATTCAGAATAGAGGTGATTTTAAATCTATGAATTGTTTATTTCTGTAATTTTCCATTTGATATTTTTGACCATGGTTAACCACAGTAACTGAAACCACAGAAAGCTAAACTGTAGATAAGCATGAGTACTATAATTAAACTCAACAGTATCATTAATCAACTGGATATAATTGACATCTAAACACTACTTCATTCAAAAACAGAAAACTACACATTTGTTTCAAGCGCACATAGAACATTCACCAAGATGGACTATATTCTGAGCCATAAAATACACCCCAAATAAATTCAAAATAATATAAATCCTACAATGTCTCAGACCACAATGATATTGAAACTAGATATTGATAAAATAAAGGTAACAGAAAATTCTAAAACACATGGAGATGAAATAACCCACTTCTAAATAACACACCAGCCAAAGAAAATTACAAGAGAAATATTTTAATCTCAAATTAAAGTATTTTAAATTAAATAAAACTGAAAGTACAAGTTATCAAAATTTGTGGGATCATCTGAAAGCAGTGCTCAGAGGGAAATTTATAGCATTGAATGTTAGATAAGAATCTAAAAATCAATCACCTAATCTTCTATCTTGGGAAAGTAGAAACAAAACAACAAAGTAAACTAAAAACTAGCAGAGAAGAGAAATAACAAAAAATTAGAATAGATAATAATGAAATTAAAAGAAGAAAATTAATAAAGGAAATCAATGCAATCAGAAGGTAATTCCTTGAAAAGGTTATGAAATTGATAAGCTTATACCAGGCTAAGAAAAAAAGAACACAAATGACTGATGTCAAAAATGAAAGAGAGAACATCACTACTGATCCCATGAACATTAAACGGATAATCAAGAAACATGATGAATAACTCTATGACCATAAATTTGATAACCTAGGTGCAATGATCCAATATCTTGGAAGACACAAACTTCCAAAAAAATCACACAAGTAGTAGACAATCTGAATACACCTAGACCTATTAAAGAAATTGAATCTTTATTTAATAATCTTCTAAAATGGAAAGCACCAGGCCCAGATATGTTCACTGGTAGATTCTAGAAAATATTCATTGAAGAAATTATACCAATTCTCTATAATTTCTTTCAGAAGGTAGAAGCTAAGAGACTACTTCCTAATTATTTCTATGAGGCCACCGTCACTCTAATTCTAAAACCATACAAAAACATTAAAAGAAAACTACAGATCCATATCTCTCATGAACATAGATGCAAAAATCCTCACTAAAATATTAGCAAATCAAATCTAACAATGTATAAAAATAATTATACACCACAACCAGTGGGACTTATCCCAGGTATGCAAGACTGGCTTAACATTCAAGAATCAGCCAGGTATAGTGGCTCAGGCCTGCAGATCCAGCTACTAGGGAGTCTGAGGTGAAAGGATCACTTGATGCCAGAAATTTGAGACCAGGCTGGGGGATACAGTGATACTTAGTCTTTAAAAAAGAAAAAAAGACAGTAAAAATCAATTAAGGTAATACATCATATCAACAGGCTCAAGAAGAAAAATCACATGATCATAAACACATTAATAGATGCAGGAAAATTATTTGATAAAATCAAACACCCATTCATATTTTTTAAAAAACTTTCAGAGAACTAAAAATAGAGAACTTTATCAACTTGACAAAGCATATCTACAAAAAACCTACAAGTAACACCACACTTAATGCTAAAAACTAGATACTTTCCCATTACTTTCAGGAACAAGACAAGGATGCCCCTCTCATCACTTCTTTTCAACACTGTACTAGAAGTCCTACCAAATGAAATAAGAACAGAAAAGGAAAAGATGTATGTACTGATTGGAAAGGAAGAAATAAAACTGTCTTTGTTTTCATATGACATGATTATCTATGTGGAAAATTCAAAAAAAAATCAACAAAAAAAATTTCTGGAGTAACCAATTATGGCAAGGTTGCAGGATACAAGGGTAATATACAAAGTGAATTACTTTCCTTTTTTACTATCAATGAACAAGTGGAATTTGAAATTAAATACACAATATCATTTACATTAGCCCCCCTAGAAATGAAATACTTATGTATATATCTAACAAAATATATACAAGATCTATATGAGGAAAACTACAATACTTTGTCAATAGAAATGAAATAACCAAATCAGGCGTCCTCAAACCTAGGACATTTATCCAGCCCACAAGGTGTTTTTGCCACCATTGCCTGTCCTGCTTAGCAGCCAACTCATCCTGGGGCCCACTGTTCGGCCCTCCAACGGTCTGAGGGACAGTGACCTGGCCCCCTGTTTAAAAAGTTTGAGGACCCCTGAACTAAATAAACAAAGAGCTATTCATTATTCATGATTAGACAGAATCAATATTGAATCAAGATCTCAATTCTTCCCAACTTGAACTATAAATTCCAAAATCCCAGCACATCATTTCAGAGGCATCAAAACAAAGTATCTGCAGCAGCAAAATACTCACAATGGCCAACATACTGGAGAAGAACAAAGTTGTCAGATTGACACTACCTAATTTCAAATTCATGTTAACACTACGGTAATCAAGATTGTGGGTATTGGTGAAAAAGAGACAAACAGATCAATGGAACAGAATGGAAGTGTCAAAAACAGACCCACAAAAATATAGACAAGGGATCTTTAACAAAGAAGCAAAGGCAAAATGATGAAGAAAAGATGGGGCTGGAACAAGTGGACTTCCACGTGCCAAAAACTGAATCTAAACAGAGACCTCACACCCTTCAAAAAATGAACTCAAAATGGATCACTGAACCAACCGTAAAGTGCAGAACTATAAAACTCCTAAAAGATAATGTCAGAAAAAAATCTAGATAAACTCGAGTTTTGTGAGGACTTTTTAGATAGAATAACAAAGGTATAATCCATTAAAAAAAGAAAAACTAATAAGCTGGGCAGACATCATTAAAATTAGAATTTTTGTTCTGCAAAGACACTGTCAAGAAAATGAAAACACATGGCATAGACTTGGAGAAACTATTTGCAAAAGACATAATATCTCATGGAGGTTTGTTATCCATCACAGTGGCTTGTGCTGATAGTTCCCATACTCCAGAGGCTGAGTCAGGAGAATCATTTGAGCCTGGGAGTTGGAGGTTGTAGCAAGCTGTGGTCCTGCCACTGAACTCCAATCTTGAGGACAGAGCAAGCCTGATTCAAAACAAACAAATGCACAAAAAACATGATGACTAATGTGATTGTATTAATTGATGAGACTTCAGGGAAGTAATTAGACGGAGCCCCCACGAAAGAGATCAGTGTCCGTTTTACTATAGAACCCAGGAAACTATTTTGCTCTTTCCACCATATGAAGATATGACTAGAAGGTGCCTTCAAAACAAGCCCTCACCTGGCACTAAATCTTCCAGTGTTTTGATCTTGGAGTTAGTTACCTCAAAAACTGTGAAAAATAAAATTACAATGTTCATAAGCCAAAAAAAAAAAGTTTGTTATCCAGAATATAACAACAACAATAACAACAACAAAGAAAACCTCTTAAACTCAACAATGAGATAACAAACTACTCAGCTAAAAAATGGGCCAAAGATACATCACCAAAAAAGTTACACGGTAGAAAATAAGCTACGAGAAGATGCTTAATATTACGTGCTGTTAGATGATTACAAATGAAAACTGCAAGGAGAAAGGCGAACATTCAAAACCCTAAAACAATTGATAGCTCTACAAAACAAACTATAGACTTTCTGTACAAGCCAGCAATCATGCTTCTGGGTATTTACTCACATGAGCTGAAAACTTATGTCTACTCAAAAACCTGCACATGAATATTTATAGTAGCATTATTCATAGTTATCAGAGACTGTAAGTAACCATGACGTCCAATGGTATAAACAATCTGTGGTACAACTATGCAATGAAATATCATTCACTATAAAAGGAAATGAACTACTGAATCACAAAAGGACATGGAGTAAACTGCAATGAATATTAGTAAGTGAGGCTTCCTTCTATATGATTTCAACTACATGACATGCTGGAAAAGGTAAAATTACACAAACAGTGAGAAGATCAGTGACTGCCAGGGGTTAGGGATGAGAAGAGGTAAATAGGCAGAGCCCAGAGAATTTCTAAGGCGGTGATGATCTAATCTGTATGATACTATACTGATGAATACGTGTCATCATACCTTTGTCCAGCCCATAGAATGTGCAACCACCCCAGGAGTGAACCTTAATGTAAACCATGCACATTGAGTGACAGTGAAGTGTCAGGTATGTTTACCAATTTTAAAGAGTGGACTGGTGGTGGGTGTGGGTATAACAGCCTACGTGTGCACAGTGCAGGCCTATATGGAACATCTCTGTAGCTTCCTTTCAATTTTGCTGGGAACCTTTAAAACTGCTCAGAAGCAAAAATCTTTTTAAAAACGTAACCATTTGGGTGGCGCCTGTGGTTCAAGTGGTAGGGGGCCAGCCCCATATACTGGAGGTGGAGGGTTCAAACCCGGCCCTGGCCAAAAACTGCCAAAAAAAAAAAAAAAAAAAGTAATCATTTGGGCCTGACCTGCTGCTCTGGGAATAAGAAAACAGTGTTAGATGGAAATAGTTCTTTTGGATTTGAAGATTCCCTGAAGTTTTCACAAATCACGCATAGTCCAGGTCTTCTGTCCCAAGGTTGGTCAAGAGTACACGCACTACATTGCCACTTCTTATGAATTAGAATTAGAACATTCTAATGGTCTTAAACCTGTGTGGATTTACATGATCCCACATTTTCTCTTTTTATTCAAAAAAGTACGTCTCACTTTTGAAGTCTTTTGATGATGAATCTCTATCTTAGAGGACCCTAGAGGGACTCCACATGTTCAGTTCCCCTCTTTTATTCCCAGCTCGGAGAACCAGCCTCACCCTGACTCAGTGGTCCACATCTCCTCTCCCATGCTCAAAGTTCACATATTTGAAATTGTGCTCTAGTTAAGGGGAAAAGAGAAGCGGTCTTGGATATTATACAAGTCAGCTCTGGTGGTTCTGGATTGCCACAGATGGGATACTGGCCTTAGGTTAAAAACAAACATTAACATAAGCCCTATTTATCACTCTTTGGAGCCCACTAAATACTAGACTTCCATAAAGATGGCAGTCATCAGTTAAATAAATGAGCCATTAAGTGAAGAACAGATGTGTGGGAACAGCCACCCTCTCCTGATTTACTGACCCTTGGTAGACATTAGTTTGGTAATGGACTTTATCTGTAACAAGCAGCTTGCTTAGAAGAGGTGGTTCTTTTTACACCTTCAGTTACATTCCCATCCAGCCACCCCACCCCACCCCCAACCTCCTGTAAAGAAATCCTGGAGCTAGCTGTTCCCTTAAAGAACTCTGCACCTCCCTCATAGGGGAGTCAAAAGGTGATAGACCATCTTGACAGCCACACTGTTAAGTCTCATTCAGCTGCAATAAAATTTGGGAACTCTGATCCCAGCTTATATTTTCACATACTGGTGACCTTCAAAACATCTGGAGATTTCTTAGGCTACCCTGCTTACCTGATGGACTTTTATAAAATACATTTTCATTAACACAGGGTGGTTCTTCCTGCGTGAAGGTGTGTGAAGGAAAGGAGAAACACAAACACTTGGGCTACTCCTGGCATCTGGAGGGGCCAAAGATAAAATTTTTAGAGATTTTAAAAGCTATTTGGATGTTCAGCAACCATTGAAACTGCTGCTTACTCACCAAGTGAAAACCAGTGTGGTTTTGTCGGGTCTTGTTTGCTTTTTGTTTTTGTCTTACCATTCTAAATCTCATGTTACTCTGCATGTCCAGGTATATAATTCCTTTAGGGGGGTGGACAACCTATTTGTGTCTGTGAAATGGGTATCAGAGAAATAAAACAGGGACAGGAGTGCAACTGAGAGTTGATCCAGTGACTTACACTCAGGCCCAAGCTCACGGGGCCACATGTTCCAACGGTGACCACTGGCTTTCCAGGGTTGGCCCACATGTGAGCTGTGGCTACCTTTAGTCACAAGAAAAAGGTGCCACTTACCTTGCTCATGCAAAAGGAAAAAGGTGAGGACGAGGAGGAGGGTCAGGGAAAGAAGAAGAAAGGTGGTAATAACTTAGCAGTGGCAGAAGTCATCATTGTGGGATGTGTGAGAGGTTGGAATGGATCTGTTATACAGAAACTAGAGAATACATATGGAACTAAAGGACAGGAAAATCCCAAGGCCTCCGAAAGAGGCCAGGGGCTTCCCTTATTACATCTTCTAGGTTCTGCCTTTAGGACCCCAACCTGCAGACTAGCTTTACAGATACTCAGTCCTCTTGGCAGGGAATGACTACTATGGCCCAGATTACTATCGCTCCTGTATGCTGAGAGTAGCCCAGACTGAAGGCAAATTTTATAACTCTAATTCCAAATTTTCTTAAGAGAGCATCTGATTGGTCCTGCCTGCAATGTGATGTAATGCAGTCTACCCACTGACCCAAAGTTAGGGAGTACAAACACAGTTACTATGGGTACCTCCCACCCTGGGCAAATGGGAACAGTCAAGTGATTATGTGAGCCGGGGAGAAATCCCCTCAAAAGTATCTTCTAGAATCCATCACTCTCCCTCCACATAATTCAAAGGTTAATCTCCGGGTATTACCAACTGGTGTTGCTGGAGGTTTTGTTTTTGTTGGTTTCGTTTAATTTTGGTTTGACTCAGTAATTTGCCTAGAAAATGAACTGGAAGTTCATATTTTACTTGTTCCTTCCTTCAGACCAACACATTAAACTCATTTTTATTGGTAAGAAGAGTTTGGGGGGATAGCAAAGATAAAATGGATATGGAAGGTTTGTTTCAGCCCCTTCAAATCTAGATGTGAACTGAAATGTTTGGAGAACACCACCCTTACACCATCCCCAGGGAAAGAATTAAGTTAGTCAGTCGTATTGTATTTTCTTCTGCAAGGATAAGAAATATGTTCATTTTAAAGGAGAAGAGATGATTTGGATTCTGCCTAAGAAGATAATTTTAAATGTTTAAGACTATATCATAAATGATTTTTCACTATAAGGCTCAACAAACTTCAAAATATTGTTCTTAGCCTGGTGTGTTGATTCATAAAAACTTCAGGAGGCCGAGGTAGGAGGAGCACTTGAGGCTGACAATTTTAGACCAGCCTGGGCAATATAGAAAGACCCTATCTCTACCAAAAAAAAAAATTAGCCATGCATAGTGGCACGCACCTGTAGCCCCAGCTATTTGGGAGGCTGAGGAAGGAGAATTACTAGAGCACAAGAGTTTGAGATTTTAGTGAGCTATGATAATGCCACAGCTACTCCAGCCTTAGAGACAGCAAGACCCTGTCTCTAAACTAAATAAGTAAATATATTATTCCCATCTGATTATACCTCTGTCCATTTTTCCTTTCCTGGTTTTATTTGTGGCTTCTGAAAAGAATCACAGTGCACCTGAGTGCGGCTGCCTCACTACTCAGTGATGCCCTGCCTGCCCCCAAGACCTTATTCTAAATGTAGGAGACAGCGACAAGGCAGGAAATCGTTATGATCCAGCAGCCACATGGGTCTGGGCTCAAAGGCCATGGTGTAAGGAGGACTTGAGGGTATTAGAATCCATTCCAGAAGTTTACCTTTGTTTGATAAAGATTCTGTTTCCTAATGGCTGAGAGATGTGAACAGTCTTTGTTTTGTCCCATTTCCCTCCAGGCTTAGTGCACAGATGAATGCTGATGTGGTGTGTCACACTCTGGAGTTTTGTAAACAGGACAGCGGCCAACCTTTGTGTCATCTCTACCCTCTTCCCAAGGTGAGTGGACTTTCCCTCTGAACTGTGGTTTCTGGGGACATGCAGGCCCTTTGGAAATGTTAAAGAAGGTGACTCAGTGGTTTGGGAACAGAGAGAGGCAAGATGACATTTCCAATTACAACACATGAAATGACATCCTGAGTTGTAGCCTAGATCCCTCCCCCAGGCCACCAAAGAATGTCTTTTCTGTTCATCTCTTGTGGACTGTAATTTTGAGCTGAGCTGGCAGTAGGTGGGAAATCTGATCAGCTGAAGAGGCACAGAGGTTAAAATCCCTCTCTAAAATCAAGAGCAGACCTGAGCAATTGGTCCCCCACTTACCTATACAATGGGTGGTAATAAAATTATTGCTTTACTTTAAGCCAATAAATACAAAATGCTTAGCACCATACCTTCTATGTAAAAAAGTATTAAGAAAAATGAAAGCTTATATAATTATTATTAATATCATTATTTTTATTTAGAGATTGTTGTTGAGAATGCCCTATATTGTTCTGGGCAACTTTTAATTGGATTGCAGTCAGAGACGTGGCTGCAAATGTTGACACAGTTCCCTCCCCATACTCTGAGAGGATAACATTAAATTAAGGTAGGCTTCGCAATATCAATTTTTGGAAGCTTACTATTAAAAAAAAAAAACAACCCTGTGCCTCCTTTCTCAGAATTGTGGTTTTTCTATATATAACACAGCCAGGTTTTTATTTTAATTGTGATTTCTTTTTTATTCATGTTTAAATGAAGTCAATTTTAGTACCTTGTGGCCTACGCAATAACATGATTTTGCTGACCAATAATATTAAATATCATAAGCCTGTCTCCTTGAGCAGAGAGGAAAAGATGCACATACTTGGGGGAATGTGTATTTCATGCTTCCTGGATCACTGGGCAAATGCCAATTAAATTTCCCATAATTCCACCTGAGGAGCTATGGGTCCATTGGTTTCTAGAAGAGTTAATTTTAATTAAGAAAAACTTTTTTCACGTGTTCAAGTAGCATGTGTGTGCTGTGTCATAACATTCGCTGATGTTGCAAGGACAGAATGTGTCTCTGTATAGAAAGGCAAGTGATGAGGGTTTTTGTGATTTCCTTAAATAACATCACGTCATCTCTACATTGTACCCACAACTATACATAGTCATAATAAGATCAACTTTTTTTGATTAATACATTACATTTTTATTTTAATTTTTATTTCTTTTTATTTCATATTGACAGAATGATATAAATGTTTAGGCTACATTATTTTCATTTCTAAGGTAAAGTTCAAGGTGTAGTTGAGCCCTTCCTGAGGGGGCATGCTGAACACCCTCACATTGTGCACATTGGGTGAGATCCTGCCAATCACCCTTCCTCTTACCCTCTTCCTCTTCCTTTTCCCCCTACTAGACTATACTTGTGTTTTTCATGTGGGCGTGTAGTTGTTTATATATTGATTTCATATTAGTACTGAGTACGTTGGATACTTGGTTTTTCCATTCTTGTGATACTGTACAAAGAAGAATGTGTTTCAACTCCTTTCAGGTGAACAAAAAAGATGTAAAGTCTCCATCTGTTCTTGTGGTTGAATAGAGTACTCCATGGTATATATATTCCATAGTTTGCTAATCCATTCTTGGGTTAGCTTTCTTCCACATCTTGGCAATTGTGAATTAAGCTGCAATAAACATTCTAGTGCAAATGTCGTTGTGTAGAAATGATTTTTTTCTCCTAGGTAGATACCTAGTAATGGGATTGTAGAATCAATGGAAGGTCCACTTTTATTTGAAAATTCTCCATACTTCTCTCCATAGCAGTTGTATTAGTTTGCAGTCCCACCAGCAGTGCAAGTGTTCCCTTCCAAATCCGCACCATCATCTGCAGATTCAAGATTTAATAAGATCAACTTTAGTCCATGCAGTTTCCTGAAATTTCATTTCCTTATCTTCCCATTACAACCACAATCCCATCTTTTCAATTCCAACTCCACAATATTTAACTGTCTTCTCTCTCTGGGAAGGAATTAGAGGGCTCATGCTGAAACATTCAGCTTCCACTCAGGTGAGTGGAGGCTTGTGACTGCTCCCCGGGAGTCCCTCTTCACATTGTGCTGTAGGCCCTTCTTGAACTTCACCCTCCACCTCAAATCCCTCTTGCTAGCCTTCATCTCTACAGATGACCAGAAAAGAGGGACAGCCCGTGTACATGTGGACAGCTTTGTTTGCCTCAGTCTCTGAGGTTTGCTTCAGTAGCAGTAACTGGCTCTTACTGAGCACTCACTGTGCCAGTGCTGGGGTGCTGGGGGAACAGCCTGATGCTTCCTACCACTTAGACCCCAAACAACCTGGGCAGATAGGCATCACTTTTCACAGCGGAGGAAACTGGTTCACCTTTTGTTCTGTTCTGAGAGAGTTTGGCTGGTCTCTTAACCATTGTTATCAGTATTTCTGTAACTCCGCTAGTCTTCACAACAGTCAGCTGAAATCCCACCCTCAGAAACAACTGATGTTAAAGTGTGGCTTTTTGCCTGAATTTCAAAAATCAATACTGTATTAATAATTCCTTTGAAAGTCAAGATAGTATATATATAATTTTATATCCTATTTTTCCCCCTCAACATTGCAGTTTGAGCATATATATTTTTTAAAAATGTTAGACAGCAGAACTTTTTTTTTCATTTCCAAGGCATACAAATCACTCCCACATAGTATGTGTGAATCAATAACCAGAGTGATCTACCTTCCAAAGGTAGGTGAATCACAGATGTAGATGTAGACAATTTCCAGTCCACCAATTCTAATATAAAAGCAGTAATACATAATACAAGGGAGGGTAGGGGAATGAGCAAGTGGGAAGAGAGGAGGAGGGAGTGGGGGGGGTCACGGTGTATGGCACACCTCTTGGGAGTGGGACACAATTATAAGATGGACTTTATCTAACAACTGCAATCAGTGTAACCTAATTCTTTGTACCCTCAATGAATCCCAAACAATTTTTAAAAATTAAGGAGGAGAAGGGGGAATGGAGAAAAGGAAACAGGAAGGGTAGAGGGAGGCAAAGAGAGGGAGAAGGAGGAAAAAGCTGCAGGTCTCATTGCAAAGATCCCCCAGATCGTTTGGTGTTACCTACCATGGAGCAGTATCTTTACCACTCCTCCTCATTTGCACATAAAACAGCACTGACTGCACAGCAGCACACACACATGCACACATGTGTGACACCACAGCTCACAAAATGAAAAGTGAATGCAGCTCCTACAAGTATGCTCTGGGCATTTTTAAAGCTCTTTTTTTGGATCAGTATTGTACAAGCTCTCAGTTGAGCCAGGAGCTCCGGGAGCCCTCTCCACTTTGTTCTGCTCCCCGCTGAGTCCCCTAACCCTGAGATCCCCAGGCAGACCTTATAGCTTTAAAGAAACCCCCTTCCTAACTATGGCTGTGTTGGAGGGACAAGCTGTGCTTGCCAGCACCTCAAAGGCACCCTCCAGAGTTTTGTCCCCCTCCGTGATCCATACTACAACACAATTATATGCAGAGTGTGAGCCCTGT
>CAUYQV010170629.1:0-39358 GCA_963574575.1 Galagoides demidoff | reverse complement strand
CAGGGTAAAATAGTATCATTTCAACATACAATGAATTTACAAATATATTAATACTAATGATATTTTATATTCTTTTTCTGACAATATCTTCAAAACACTGTGGCTTCTTTAGTGTACAATGCCTCTTAAACAGGTCTAGTCAAGCCTACGTGTTCAGCATGTCCCCAGGCTCCTGTATCGCCCAGTGTAGCTCGACATGGTAACGCACTCTGAAATTTGCCAAGACTTACTCTATTGCCTGGGATATGGTCATGTTTTACAAATATTCCATGCATATTTGAAAATAACCCACATTATTTAGATATAAATGTATGGAATTTGGTACATGTTCATTTGGTAAGGTTTTCTCTTTGTTTAAACTTTTTTTCCTTACTGAATTTTTGGTATGTTTATTTTGTTAGTCACAGAAAGTCTTCCACTATGACTGTGATATTGTCTAGTTGTCTTTATATTTGTCAGTTTCCCTTTATATATTACATAAACCTTGAATTATTTACTATATTTTTTGAACAATCTATTGTCATAAAAAGGACTTTCTTGTTTCCAGAAAGGCTGTTTGCCTTAAAGTCTGTTTTGTCTTATGTGTCTCTACTGAATTTATTTTACTTTTTGCTTGCATGGAGTATCTACCTCTCTGCTCTCTTATTTTCACATTCTGTTATATTTTATCTCTTATAAAAAACAATATAATTGAGTTTTGCTTTGCATTCCAATCCTTACCTTTTATCTAAAATATTTATTTGGTATTTCTTGGTACTTTTAAAAATGGATAAGTAGCAATTGTATGAATGTTTTGGATATATAGTAATGTTTTATGCAGCCATACTATGTGTTATATATTATTGGGATACCCATCATCTCAAATGTTTTTTTATTTCTTTGTGTCGAAAGCATTCCAAATTTATTCTTCTAGCTATTTTGAATCATACAGTAAGTTATTGATAATTACAGTCATCTTATTGACAGTGAATGAAAGAACTTATTACTTCTTTCTATTAACCAGACTCTCATCTTCCCCCCACCCCTTCTCCTTAGTCTTCCAGGAATGTGGCAACCACCTTCTTCCCCTCTACCTTTATTACATCAGCTTCTTTAGCTCCCCCAACGTGAGTGAGATGATGTTCTAGCATCTCACACATCTTCTCACTCATGGAGGGGGAGCTAAAGAAATTGACATTATTAAGGTAGAGGGTAAGATGTCTTTCTGTGCTTATTTATTTCACTTTGCATAATATCCATTGGGCTCGTCATATTTCTGCCAACGATAGGATTTTATTCTTGCCTATGGCTTAGTAATGTTTTATTGTGTATATATACCACAATTTCCTTATTCTTTTATTTGTTGATGAATACTGAGGTCAGTTCCATGTCTCAACTATTGTGAATGTTGTTGCAATACACACAGGGGTGCAAATATCTTTTCAATATACTCAATTTCTTTTCTTTTGGATAGATACTCAGAAGTCAAATTACTAGATCATAGGGTAGTTCTAATTTTACTTTTAAGGGAAACCCTGTACTGTTTTCTATAATGCCTGCACTAATTTGCATTCCCATTACCAGTATATGAGTGTGTTTCTTTTAAAAAAAAAAATCCTTGCCAGCATTTGTTATTTTATTTTTGTCTTTTTGATAATAGTCATCCTAACTATGATGAAATCATACCTCTGTGTGGCTTTGCCTGGCATTTCTCTGATGTTTAGGGATGTTAAGCATTTTTTTTATATATATTTGTTGGCTATTTGTATGTTTTCTTTGGAAAAATGTCTGTTCAGATCATTTGCCTGTTTACATGTAATTATTTTGTTTGTTGTTGCTGAGTTGCCGAGTTCCTTATATTTGGGTTATTAATTATTCTGGGATAAATATTTTCTCCCATTCTTTAAATTGTCCCTTCAGTCCCATGATTGTTTCTTTGGCTGGGCAGAAGCTTGCAGCTTGATGAATTCCCATTGTTCTATTTTTGCTGGTTTTGGATGTGCATTTAAGGTTTTGCCTCAGAAAGCTTTTTGCCCAGACCAGTGTCTTCAGATATTTCTTTAATATTGTCTTCTAGTAGTTTCACAGTTTCAGGGCCTACACTTACATGTTTAATCCATTTTTATTTGATTTTTGTATGTGGTGAGAGATGGGGATTTAGCTTCATTTTTCTGAATATGGAAATCCATTTTCCTGAGCACCGTGCATTGGAGAGATTGTCCTCTCTCTAACGTATGTTCTTTCTCTGATGTTGAAAATGAGTTGGCTGTACAGTGTGGATGTGTTCTTGGTTCTCCATTCTTTTCCATCAGTCTGTATGCTTGGAATTATTCCAGTGTCTTGCTGTTCGGGTTATTTTAAAGTCAGGTGGTATGACGCCTCTAGCTTTTTTCTAGCCTCTTCACAAGATTTTGTTTATTTGGAGTCTTTTGTGGCTCCATATGAATTTTAGCATTTTATTTTTGATTTCTGTTATGAACGTTGTAGGTATTTTGATGGAGATTGCAATGAATCTACAGATGACTTTCAGTAGTGTGGACATTTTAGCAATACCATTACTTCTAATCCATGAATTTAGAGCATATTCTTCACCTTTACTGAATTCATTAGTCAGTTCTATCACTTTTGCAGTAGAGTCTTAAGATTTTTCTAAATATAAAAACCAATTATCAGCCAAAAGGGACAATGTGACTTCTTCCTTTTTAATTTGTGGTCTGGTTGTCTCTTTCTCTCACTTAATTGCTCTAGCGAGGATTTACAGTACTTTTTAAATAAAAGTGAAGAAAGTGGGCATCCTAGTGTCGTTCTAGATTTTAAAGAAAAGACTTTCATTTTTTTTTTTCCCTGTCAGTATGATGCTAGCTGAGAGTTTGTCACATGTGACCTTAATCGCTTTGAGGTGTATGTTATTTGAAGTATCTAGAAGACAGGAACAGTTAAAATGAACTTGGTGATCTAACTTTTTGCTAGATGTCACACAGAATTAATGCACTAAGAACTTTCATGGAAGGTGTTGATTTTGAAGTTTGTTCCAGAGTTCATCAAGATTAAGTACTAAATTTAGTTTTTTACACAAGGACTTTCTGTATATGTAAAATGTTCAAATTATCATAGCTGCAATATTTTATAAATCTCAATTCATAATTCATATTCATATTTCTTCTCTCTTGCTTCCAATTCTGATATATTGATTGCTATATATGTGTGTATGTGTGTGTGTGTGTATATATATATATATATTTACCTTTCTAATCTTGTAAAATAAATTACTCTCAAACTTAGTTTGAAAAGACAGACATATGTTGTCTTGCAATTTGTGTGAGTTATAATAACAGAAACTGTTTAACTAGGTGCCTCTGGCTTAAGGTCTCTCATTAGGCAGCAGTCAAGATGTTGGCTGGGTTGTAGCCATCTGAAGTCTCAAATGAGGATGGGTTTACTCAACTTGACTATCAGTAGGTCTTATGAGTCCTATGTTTTGATGAAACACATTAGCTCTTTGCCAGGTAGGCACCTGACTTCGCCCTTGGGTGAGTGTACTGAAAGAGAAGGAAAGAGAAAGAATAAGGGAAAGAAAGGACACCCAGGTGAAATCTTCAACCTATATAAGCTAAACTTAGAACTGATGTCCTGGCATTTCTGCTACATTCCATTCATTAAAAGTGAGTCAATGGGACCTACTCAAGGGAAGGCTATTACACAAGGGCCCAAATAGCAAGAGAGTAAGATTACTGATTATTTTAGAAGCTTACCATATTCTTCAACGTTTATTGAAATTGTTATTTCTATGAGCCATACTTGCTAAAAGAAAATTTAGAAAAATATGCTCTTGTTGGCAATTAAACCACTAGTTTTAATGTGCTTCAGTCAGAATTCTTCATATACCCTTTGCACAACTCTGAATTTTAATATGTTCTCCCAACTCATACAGCAGAATATTTTCTTTGAAATAAATTGAAAAAACTTTGTGATTTCCCATGGCATCGATTTAGTATTTTTATTCCCATCAACATTTTATAGATTACTTCTCTCTTTTCCCCAGTGTTTCTCTTCATTATTTAAAAATTCCAAAGTGACTTTGCCGTGCTCTTTCTTTCTGAACCTAAACTGTTATCTTGCATTCAGGACATTTATGCAATGCATATTTCAGTGTGTAAAATATTCCTGTATTTTCAGGGTCATGGAATATACGAACTTGATGATTAATATATGAACTTGATTAACTTGATGATTAATTATTATTGTTGAGGAACATTTGTTTAAGGAAATAGATGAATAGGTTATAAAACAGGAATGGTGTCATCATTATTTTGATCTTAATGAATAGCTCAGTATCAGAAATGGCATAGAGTACTGTACAGACTACACTATACACTACTTGAAATATGTCTGCATTTTTTCTTCCTCAAAATGCAGAATATTTATCTTTCAAAATGACTTACAGTGAGTTCACTTTAATACTTTCCATTTTTTCTTAATTTATTTTAATTAACAATAAACTGATTTAACTATTATATACAGCCTATTTTAATACCAGTTTGAGGCAAATATATATCATATTTATTACAGGGCACTTAAGAAGGAAAAATTACACTAATGCAGCATATTGAACTGAGATTAGGAGACAGGACTTTTTCCTAAGGGATTTGGGAATTCTTTCTGTTTGAAAGAAAATTAATGAACAATATTAAAATTAATACTAATGGAATAGGTTTATAGCAATATTTATTTGTTCTAAGGTTAAGAAAAAATTGATTTTGCATCATAGTTAAATTATGTAAAGTACTGGTGTCTAATATGTTATACATGTGGCATGAATAAAAAATATTTTAATTCTTCAATTTTTATGTAACCCTGTGATGTAGCTTATCAAAGTAAAATTAGAAGTTTTGTGTTGTATCCATGAAAGAAAAATTAACTTTTAATGCTAAAGGTATTTAAAGAATCATGTTATTTAACCAACTGTATTAGGTAAGGGCCAACCTGGTGATACCAAGCACATGATAACTAGACCAAGGGAAGATTAAAAACAAATCACTACCTATACTAGGATTGGAGTAATGAGAGTTGGATAGTATGAAATAAAGAGAACTCTAGAAAGTTCAGGAATCATAGATAGAAGAAATAGCCACCCTAGGACTGGAATGGAGTGCCCATAAAGGAGGTCTGCCCAGGGCTGCACCCGTTCGGCCTTAGTGAGGGCTTGTCTATGGAGAAACATCAGTGAGGTGCTCAGTCCTGAAGAAACAGCATGATTCAGGGATCTGGTGAGAGGGGGACACTCGAACCAGGAGAAATGAAACTCCTCCCACCTGCAGTGGCCCTTTCTTACCCTCTGTTGACAATGCTGAAATTTGTACAGCTGACAGAGGAGCAGGTTCACATTTGCAGAGAAAGCAATGAAATATAGATTTGCTAATAATTATAACTAATGTGTTAATATACTATACTATACATAATGTATATTTACTATAATATAATCATATATTAATATTTAGGAGAGTCGCTGTCTTTGCTCACCGTTCATATGTGCAGCCTACACATGTACAACAATGAGATAATTATCAGGATGTTTCTATTTAACTAATAGGGTGTAGCTATCCGTGTAAGTTAAACAGTTATCACACTCACCCCCACATTAGGAGATGTATAGCCCCAAAGTTATTGTACCTGCTGCTGACAATATGAACTACTCCTCAGAGTCCACTGCCACCTCATTAAATACTTAACCACTCTGACCTTTAAAATCTTTGATGATGCCATTATTAATCTTCCTAATTGCCTCAGGGCTACACTATTACACCTGCCATATTGTCTTTCCAGGAAGGGAAAGTTCCAGGGATAATCATGAAGCCTTTTCTACCATACTTGCCCTTATCTCAAGGGTAAGAAAAGAAATGTGAAAACTGTGTAGTACACAAGATTGTTTATTCCATTCATACTTTCAGGAAATAATTAAGTTAAATCTGTGAACTAACTTTACGCAGGAGTTAGATTGGCAACAGTGTCATTCTGGGTCTCCAGGAAATAGTATTATTTCAGTATCATTTTTCCTATGTACAATGCATGTAGCAATGGTCACAGGCTAATTGGAGAAGGCTTAGGGAACATGTGCAGCATGTACTTTCAGAAAAATTGCGAGCTTCCTTCCTTCAGGAGCCTTGTCCTCTTTTTTAATCAAAGAGCTTTGGGACTCTGAATTGACTTTGGTCTGGAAACTGAACAGAGAATATCTCTGTTCTCCAGTGTATTAAATTAGGTCAGGAATTTTTTGGCTTCCAGACCTGAAGTTGTTATGTTGTATAGACCAAGTGATATGCTAGGGATTTTCCTATTCCTTACATTCTTAAGGACACGTCACTATTGCTGAAGATTTCTGAGTCAAGGCATTCTGTTTACTGCTACATTCCTACTTACCTTTAAATTTCCACCTTGTCTTTGGCAGCTATACTGCTCACTCTGTGTTACCCTGAGATTGCATCCTTCACATTAATTCAGTGAGCAGCCTCTTCAATTATATCAGTCTAAAATGGAAAACTCAGAAGTTTCCATGGATGCAGATATTTCCTCATTAATGAATTTCTCAATAAATATATTTGGGGGTTTTGTTTATGATATATCTGGGGGTACACGTCCCGTGTCATCAACGTAGCATGTCCACATGATAAATCCAACTTTTGGATTCCTTCCTGTACATAGTGCTAGGGAGGGTGTGACATCACATCCTCATTGAAATTGGCAAACTTTGTGCTCTAGTTTACATCAGTTGAATAGATAAGCAGTTAGAGCTACCTGCAGTTGAAGAAGCTAGAACATTAAATCCAGACTCTTTAAGGGCATTCGTGTAAATGAATTCAGTGTTCCCTTCCACATTACTTACTTGGTCTACAATCCTTTTTGTTGTTCCTCCCATACGAGTATAATCTTGAAATTCGTACTGACGTACTATCCAATGTTTGGGATTGTTCTTTGATGTGTAAGCTGTTGTCTCCGAGGTCATTTTGTGCACTTGTTCCCTGAAGCAGGCTGAGATTGAACCCTAGGTAGGAGCCAAGCGACCACAGGAAGTAGGTGTGGTGGGTCATAAAACGGATGGTCATCTAATTCAGATGGATTTGCAAAGGTGTTTTCTTTGAAGCACCACAAGGCTAAGAGCTAAATGTAACATTTTAGTTTTTAACAAGATTTTAAAATTTGTTAATAAACAAAAAAATAAAAGTAAAAAATATGTGGCAGGGACCATATTTCTCCTGAAAGTCTGGAATGTTTACTTTCTGATAGTTTATAGATTAAGTTTTTCTATCTCTTATATAAAATATTAATCACAACAGAATATTGGAAAAACTGGGTACTGGCTAGTAAGAACTAAAAGGGAAACTGTAGAATGGAGAATAGGGGAGCGTTCCTCTTCACTAGGGTTGGAGAGAGCATCTGTGGTCGGGAGAACTCTCACACGAGCTCCAGGATCTCAGGTCCCCCTGGGAAGCTGTACTTCGAGGCCAGCACATACTCTACCTTTCAAAATAGTTTGGGAACTCTTTTCCTGGAAGGGCCTTCAATGCTATCATTGTATACAGTCTCTTAAACCATATATAGTCCCCTTCCCTTGAGTGTGGGTTGGGACTGTTGTCTACTAGCCAATAGAATGTTGCAAAAATAATGGGCAATCATTACTGTCAATAGTCTACATTCGATGAGATTCCATCTTAGGAGGCTGGAGTGGGACACTTTCCCCATACTAACAGTGCCAAAGTGTACTTCCATGTTGTAAGAACTTGGGAGAAGGCCACTGGCTGAGAAATTGCTGGGGAGGGCCACAGGAGCTGAGCAGCCTTCAGCTGGAGCAATCACTGAAATACCATCCCCACAGAAATTGCTGGGGTGCTACAGTGAGTGGTCCCCATGGAAGTTCCCCACCCAGTGCTTGCTACAGAGTTTCCTGAAGGAGCCCAGCGAAGTGTCCACAAGAAGGAACCTCACCAGTGGCACTCCACAATTAGGTCATCTGAGTTGCTGGGTTCTGTGTCCCTTTCATTGTCACAAGCCATAGGAACTGGGCGCTGGAGAAGTTACTGCAGGTAGCGGACAGAGAGAGTGCACACACTGCAGGAGTCTGGGAAAGACACTGCTCCAGAACCAGGAAAAGATGACAACACTGACAAAACCACCTCCAGTCAGTGTCCAGCCGGCGTCCACTACTTAATTCTCATGCTGTCTAATGAAGAAAAAAATATTTAAAGAGCCTACTTTTATTTTTACAAGGGAACCAATAGTGGTAAATAAGAGAAAGTACATTGATGAGGAGGCCACCGGCTTATTTCTCAGAAAATTAAACACACAGCATTCAATGTATTTGCGAAGATTAATAGTAGGATCAAAGTGAAATAGTATCATCTAAATCCCAGCCTATGCATGAAACCAAACCAGTGATTAATTTCTTATAAAAATGGCTAATATGTTTATTTTTATTTCTTATGAAAGACTTTTCCATACCATTATTATCAGTGAATAGGGATTTTAAAATATTTCAAGAGTCTTATCTGGTATAAAAAGAAACTTGGAAAGGTTATGATTTAGTATTTTAATCAAAATATTTAGTAAGATATACTTACAGAAAAAGGCAGACCTTAATTGTATTGTTTGAAAAATTTTGACAAACTATTCAAATTTTATAACTACCATTCCAATTGATACTTAGAACAAGTCCATCGGACTAGAAACCTTCTCTGGATCCCTGCCAGTCAATTTTCTGCCTATTCCTAGAGACAACAACTTCTCTAATTTCTGTGTTCGCCCCTTCTGGTACCTTAAATAAATTTATTCATATACTCTATTGCCCTGGGTTTCTATCACACAATGAAATAATTTTGAGAATGAAGCATATAAGATGCATTTTTTTATTATTGCTGATTATTATTCAGTAATATAAATATACCTCGGTGCTGTTAACCATTAACTGGTTTCTGTGGGATGGGCATTTGGACATATTTTTAGTTTGCCTGGAAATGAGGCTGCTGTGATCACATGTTTATGATGCTTTTTGTGGACATGCTTTTCTGTATTTATTGGGCAAGTATCTATGTGTCTCTGACTCATTGGGTCTAGGCAGGTGTAAATTGAGAAATTGTCATAGTATGCTATTCAAGTTTGTATGAAATTGTTTCCCATGGGGGTCATGCAGTAACTTCTCCTGTGTTTATTTATATATCTCATTTTATGAAGCATCTAATCAAGGGTTTTCTCTTATTTAATTGCATTGTTTTCTAATTATGCAGTTTTAACTTTTTATTCATGTGGATACAGGTCCTTTATCAAATATCTGTATAGAGTGTTTTTAACACATGCCTCTCTTTTATTTTCATAACATAATTTTTGACTGAGCAGAAGTGTTTTGTTTGAATGAAATATAATTTATTATCCTGTTTTCTTTCATAATGATTGCTCTTTGTGTCCCAAGATAACTTTGCCTATTGTAAGGTCAGAGACATATTATCTAGGTTCATGGTTTGCTGTTTTAGTTTCAACCTTTAAGTGTCTGCTCCATTGAAATTAATTTTGTCTGTGATATGTGATATGAAACAATATTAATTTTTCTCTTATGAACAATTGGTTGAAAGCATTTTCCTTATTTTTCATATTACCTTGGCTAATGTTTCAAAAACTGTTTGACTGCTTTTCTACTTCTGCATTCTATATTCTATTTCTTTTGTCTGTTCATTTATTTATCTTGTTAGAATACCATACCATTCTGATCATTACAGCACCTGTCTCACTTTATATTTAAAATTATAGGAGTTATAGAGTTTAAATATGGCATAATTTAATCATTACTTCTCCTATTAATGAAACTGTCAGTTTTTAGAATTCAAAAAAAAAATTTGTGGTAAGATCATTATACATAGTTCCTCAAATAATGTATATTTTCTCTCATATTGACTTACTTGTGTGATAGATTTCTATAATTACTATTATGAGAAAATTATTAACTTTATCAATTTAATTCTAATAAATTTTATGATAGTGAACTCTATTATTTTTATTTCTTTTTTGATCTTGCATATTTTGTGAAAACAACTGAGGTTATTTAATTTTTATCCAGCTAGCTTTCCAAAATTTCATGTTAATTCAAGTAATTCTACATTGCATTTAAATTTTTACACAGAAAAATTATGTCTTATTTTTTCAATATTTATATAACTTACATTATTTTTATTGTCTTTTGCTTTAACTCAACCTCCTAAATTATACTAAAAAACAGATAGCATTAATAGAGATTTCTGACTTGGTCCTAATTTTAATGGAAATAGCTTTGACATTTCACCATTTGAGATGGTGCTTACTTTTCCTTTTTGGTAAATATGTTTTGTTAGATACCATTGTTTGCTTATTTTATAATTTTTTCAAGTGCTCCTTCCCCCTTTCCTATCTCCTGCTATAAAGGTTGAAATGATTAGTAACTCATTTTTCTATCCTTTTTATTTTTCTAAGAAATGTTTTGTATGAAGGTCTGTAGGGTTTTAGTCATTAGTTTTCAAACTTGAGGCCATGAAACATGAAATCAAGAATGTTTTAAAGAAACATAAAATGGAACAGAAAACATCACAGTGCATGACGTGTACCACGTGCAACCTGATTTATGAAACGTTTGCTTTAGTTTACACAAATAGATACGTGTATTCATTACTACATATAAGGTTCGCTAGGAAAAAGCTATTTCTTTGCATGATTTATGTGTAAAAATTGAAATGCTACAGGTTTAAGTTGTAAGTACCTGAATTTGATGTCACTTGTGGTTAAATTCATCTGAACTGATAAGCGGTGTTCTTTAGATCACATCTCTGAAGATTTGGAAGTAGCTGTGTACAAAAGGTAGGGGGACCATTAATCTATTCCAGATGGGAAGTGTGTGGCTTTTGATATAAAGTGGAAAAATATTTTATCAGTCTCTTTCTCATTGTATCTTGGCCTACATAAAACAGGTCAACCCGGCATATGCAAATGAGATAATTGAGGAACACTTTGTGGACTAATGGACTAATTTACAAAGATGTTAAGGAAAACTAATAATAAAATGTGAAGCATCCCAAGAGTAGCAACACCAGCTGGGGGGCGAGGCCGTGCCTTACCAGCTACAAACCTGAATAAGGAAGGAGCAAAAGCCGGAGGTGCAGCGGGGGGAGGGCTGTTCTGCAGGACTCAGGGCCTCTGGCCAGGAACACGCGCCCCCTCCCAGCCCAGCCCTCCTTGGATTTCTTACTGGCGCCTCTGTTTGGCTGGCTCCAAAAAGAAATTAGAGGATAAAGGAGCTTAAGTTTTGCATCCATAAAGATTAGCTTCTGCCTAAAGGCAATAAACATTATTAGAGATAAGGGGATCTCCATATGCTGATAAAATTTCAATACATAAAAAGATGCAAAAACTAAGAACTTACATGCACCTAATATCAGCCTCAAGCATATTTAAAGAATATGCAGAACTGCAGGGGGAAATGGACAAATGCACCATTTGAGTGGGAGATCTTTAAGAAGCTTCTCTTGGTAATTGATAAAGTAAGCAGAAAAAAAATCACTAAGGATACAAAAAGAGTTGAATAATGTAATTAATTAATTTGATTTAGTGGATAAGTGTACATACACTCAGCAATAGCAGAATACATTTTTAGCATTAAAAACACTTGTCGAATTCGACTACATACTGGGGCTCATCATATTTCAAAGATTTGTTATTATGCAGAAAATATTCTTTCTGTACACAGTAAATTAAATTAACGATCAATTACAAAAAAAGAAAAAGAAAAGGATAATTAGAGGATTAAAATTCCCAAGGAGCAGCAAGAGAACACAATGTGAAGTCAGGCTATTGCACAAGATTCCTCAAAAATTAATAATTAGCCGAAGACCTGAATACAATAAAGAAGTTAAAGAAAGCATTTTACAGAACTCTGTGTAGGAAGATTTGAAACCTGGGGAAATAGCATCAATCTAGCTGGTGTGATGAACAACTTAAAAGCCAGTGTGGCAATGAAGGGTCACATGGACCATTTTTGTTCTATTTTATTTTTTAATTTTTGCCATCTGAACTGAACTTTATTTTATTTTTTATTTCAGATTAATGTTAGGGTACAAACAACTGGGTTACAGTGTTTGCATTTAGTAGGTGGAGTTCCTACTGTAGTTGTGTCCCACACCCAAGAGGTGTGTTTATACACCATTACATTGTGCCCATTAAGTGGGAGCACACCAATCCCTTCCCTCTTCTCTCCTACCATCTGTCCCCTCCCTCATCCCAACTTGCATTGATTTGAGTTTTTCTCATATGTGGGTATGTATTAGATCATCTATGGCTTCATATTAGTATTTTTTTATGTTTTCCTTAATGCATTTATGGGGTGCAATGTGCTGATTTTATATACAATTTGGAATGCTTACATCAAACTAGTTAATATATCCTTTACCTCATTTATTTAATATTGTGTTAAGAAATTTATACTTAATAGATGAAATATGTACCTTTGCAATATGCACCATAGGTGTAGTCCCAACATTTACCCTCCCTCCAGCAAGCCTCCCCCCTCCCTACACCTATGGTGCGTATTGCAAAGGTACATGTCCCATCCCCCTTGCTTTTCCATTCTTGTTACACTCTACTAAAAGAATGTGTTTCAACTCCATCCAGGTTAATACAAAAGATGTAAAGTCTCCATCTTTGTTTATGGCTGAATAGTATCCCATGGCTATACATATACCATAGTTTATTAATCCATTCCTGAGTTGATGGGTATGTAGATTATTTCCACATGTTGGCAATTGTAAATTGAGCTGCAATAAACAATTTAATGCAAATGTCCTTATCATAAAATAATTTTTTTTCTTCTGGGTCGATGCCTAGTAATGGAATTGTGGGAACAAACGGGAGGTCTAATTTGAGTTCTTTGAGGAATCTCCACACTTCCTTCCAAAAATGTATTGATTTTCAGTCTCACTATCAGTGTAAAAGTGTTCCCTTCTCTCCACATCCACTCTGGCATCTGCAGCTTTGAGACTTTGTGATGGGGGCTAATCTCACTGGGGATAAGTGACATCTCAGGGTGGTTTTGATTTGCTTTTCTCTGGTGATTAAGGACAATAAGCATTAGTTCATGTTTATTAGTCATTAGTCTGTCTTCCTCAAAAAAGGTTGTTCATGTCTCTGGCCCAGTGATAGATGGAATTGTTAGCTCTTTCTTTGTTGATGAATTTGAGTTCTCTGTACATTCTAGTTATCAATCTTTTGACAGGCTGGTAACATGCAAATACCTTTTCCCATTTTGAAGATTGTCCATTTGCTTTGATTGTTTTGTCCTTAGCTGTGCAGAAGCTTTTTAGTTTAATTAAGCCCCATTTGTTTATTTTTGTTGTTGTTGCAATTGCCACTGAATTCGTCTTCATAAAATCTTTCCCAGGCCAACATCATCAAGAGTTTTTCCCCACACTTTCTTCTAGGATTTTCATCAGTTTGTATCTTACATTTAAATCTTTTATTCATCTTGAGTCTTTTTTGTAGCTGGTGAGTCATGTAGGTTGAGTTTCAGTCTTTTACATGTGGTTATCCAGTTCTCCCAGCACCATTTATTGAGTAGGAATTCTTTTCCCCGGTGTATGCTTTGGTTTGGTTTGTGAAATCAGATGACAAGTAGAGACTGGTTTCATCCCTTGGTTTTCTATTCTTTTCCATGTGTCTATGTCTCTATTTTCATGCCAATACCAGGCTGTTTTGATCACTGTAGACTTGTAATACAACCTGAATTCTGGTAGGCTGATGCCTCTGGTTTTGTTTTTATTACTAAGAATAGCCTGACTACACAGGGTTTCTTCTGGTTCCATATGAAACAAAGAAATATGTTTCTCCAGTTCTTCTAAGTGTGATGTTGTTATTTTAATGGGGATTGCATCGGTAAATGCTTTGGGTAGAATAGACATTCTAACAATATTGATTTTTCCCAGCCAAGAGCATGATATGATTTTCCATTTGTTAATGTCTTCAGCTATTTCTTTTCTTAGGGTCTCATGATTCTCTTTGTAGCTATCTTTCACCTCTTTTGTTAAGTATATTCCTAGGTATTTCATTTTCTTTGAAGCTACTGTAAAGGGAATTGTGTCCTTGATTTGCTTCTCAACTTGGCTATTATTGGCCTATACAAAGGCTACTGATTTGTGGACATTGATTTTATATCCTGAGATTGTACTATATTTCTTGATTATTTCCAGGAGACTTGTTGGTGAGCCTTTGGGTGTTTCCTAAGTATAAGATCACATCATCAGCAAAGACCAAGAGTTTGACCCCTCTACCCTCATTTGGATGCCTTTAATATCCTTCTCTTGCCTGATTGCATTGTCTAGAACTTCCAGCACTATGTTGAATAGTTGTGGTGATAAAGGACATGCTTGTCTAGTTCCAGTTCTAAGTGTAAAAGCTTTCAGTTTTAGCCCATTAAGTATGATATTGGCTGTGGATTTATCATAGATGGCTTAAATCAGTTTAAGAAATGTGCCACCTATGCCTTTTCAAAAAATGTTCTTATTAAAAAAGGATGCTGAATTTTGTCAAATGCTTTTTCTGCATCTATTGAAAGGATCATAGGTCTTTGTTTTTATTTCTATTGATATGATGAACTATATTAATGGATTTGCATTATGTTAAACCAATCTTGCATCCCTGGGTTGTAGCCTACTTGATTTTGATGCATATTTTTTTTAATGTGTAGCTTTAATCTGTTGGCTAAGATGTTATTTGGTATTTTTGCATCAATATTCATTACTGAAATTGGTCTATAGCTTTCCTTTCTAGTTGGGTCCTTTCCTGGTTTTGGAATCAAGGTGATTGTTTGCTTCATAGAACATGTTGGGGGAGGTTCCTTCTTTCTCAAAGTTTTGGAATAGGTTCTGTAGTACAGGTACAAGCTCATCTTTAAAGGTGTGATAGAATTCTGATGTGAAGCCATCTTGTCCTGGGCTTTTTGTTGTTGTTGTTAGAATCTTATTGTTTGTTCAATTTCAGAGCTTGACATTGGTCTGTTCAAAAGATCAACTTTTTCCTAGTTAAGTCTAAGGAGAGAGTGTGATTAAAGGTATTGATCCATGTCCTCCACATTGTCAAATTTCTGGGTAGAGAGTTTTGTGTAGTATCCACAAAAGATATCTTGTGTCTCTCTGGTATCTGTTGTTATTTCCCCCTTTTCATTTCTGATTGAGGTTATTAGAGATTTTACTTTTCTGTTTCTAGTTCATCTGGATTAAGGTCACTTTTAAAGATTGGTTTTACACTAAGTGAAATGGCAAGAAAATGTGGCATTTTGGACAAGGAAATCAAGCTGTACTCCACTTTGGATTGTTTGTTATGAAAAGGCCATACAGTTAAAAGAAATCCCGCTTAACATCTAGTATTGGAGAGCTGTATTAGGATCATATTGCATTATAACACAGCTCATGTGGTCACAGTAGAAATAAAGAAAAATTTTTACAACTGGATATATGTTTAAGATATAGTCAACATGGTCAGGAATTCATATGAGAAAAATGGCTCAAAATTTGTTGGCTTAAGAAATTAGATATAAAAAGTTGTCCTCATAAGAGAGTTAAAATTCTGTAGTTAAGAATAGAGTCACATAGGGAAGATCAAGACATTTTACTAGCAATGCATGTATTGTATATAAGTTGGGACAATAAATATGTAGTTGAAAAAAGTAAGTATAGAGTTGAGGAGAGAGGCCTGGCTGGACAATATAAATTTGGGTTTAGAGAGTAAGAAGATATTTAAATTTGTTGGAGTGGATGATATCAACGAGGGAATAAACAGTACTAAACAAGGATCCAAAAGTTGACTTTACAGCAAACTATTATTGGAAATTCAACATAAAAAGCAGAAACTACTAAAAAAAGAAATAGCCAGGTGTTGTGGCAGTTGCCTGTAATTTCAGCTACTTGGGAGGCTGAGGCAAGAGAATCACTTGAGCCCAAGAGTTTAAGGTTGCTGTGAGCTGTGACACCACAGCACTCTCCCAAGAGTGACAAAATGGGACTCTGTCTCACAAAAAAAAAAAAAAAAGCAGGAACTAGTGGCATAAAAAAGTGAGAACCAGTAGAGTCAGGAGGCTTATCACATGCATTGTGAGCTGATTATTCAGGTAGAAGCAATCAGAAATCCTGTGTCTTCTGTGCTATTGTGTTTATATTATGTTCTGAAACTACAAAAAAACAATTTAATTACCATTTTTAAAATAAATGTGAAACCAATTTAATTACAACCTAAAAAATGTAAAAACCAGACTGGAGATTGTACAAAACCAGGGATCAGGACAGATTTGTATATAGGGGTATGTGTGTGTGTGTGTGTGTGTGTGTGTGTGTGTGTGAGAGAGAGAGAGAGAGAGAGAGAGGGAGAGGGAGGGAGAGAGAGGGAGAGGGAGGGAGAGGAAGGGAGGGAGAGAGAGGGAGAGAGAGGGAGAGTGAGAGAGAAGAGAGAGGGAGAGGAAGGGAGAGGGAGTGAGAAGGAAAGAGGGAGAAGGGGAGAGAAAGGGAGGGAGGGAGAGGGAGAGAGGGTTAGGGAAGGAGACAGAGAAGGAGGGAGAGGGAGACAGAGGAAGGGAGCGGGAGAGAGGAGAAGAGCCCCCTGTCTCTTCTTGTCTTACAATGGCACTAATACCATCATGAGAGCCACAGTCTCATGACCCGACCTAACCTTTATCACCTCTCAAAGGCTTTGTCTCCAAAACCCATCACAGCAGGGATCAGGGCTTCAACATGAATTTGGGAGAGAGGGGCACGAATATTGAGCCCATGACACTGGCCTACAGGATTCTTGCCAAAGGCAGGCACCTAGACGTGGGGAGGAACCTGATCAAGGGGGATCAGATGTCAAGAGCTGGGACAGATCAGCAGGACTCTCTGCTAAGACTGGGCTGGGCTGGCCCAGGGCAAGATGGGGCAGAGTGAGGCAGGTTTGAAAGCAGTTTGGAGCCAGTGGGTTGTCGGGGGCCTGACTGGAGTTTGGTCAAGGAGAGTCTGTCACGGCCGCAGGTTCTGTGACATCATCTACTTGTTCAGAGCAGAAAACACATCTCTCCTCAGCTGTCACTGGCTGGGAGCGAGGAGCTGTCCACTCCCTGATGCGGGGCACTGCTCTTTCTCCCCGCCACTCTGCCCCACCCCAACTTCACCCTCTTCCTTCTTCCAACTATGTCAACTTCTAGTTTTCTTGCAGAGACCGAGGAGTCTCCCCGTCTGGCAGTAACACATGTGCACACCACCCCCACACAATATGATCTTGGAACTACCCTGGACATGTGCTAAGATGTAAAGAAGGAAGGTTTTAAAACCCTCCTTCCTGAAACTTTGTATTATAAAGCAGCCAAGAATTGAAGGAGCAGTCTCTTCAAACAGACAGAGGCTGGCATATAAGGAAATTCAGGTGCGGCCGTGTCCGGCTCCAGGATCAAAGTGGCTGAGGCAGGGCTGGGCCTCTCCAATCTCTCAGAGAAGCAGATGTGACTTACGTGTGAGACACCGGAGACTTGGCTTCACTCCGGTCCCAGCTATCCCTACGGCCCCTCCATGCTTTGCTCCTAGTAGCCCCTGCTTACCCCTGTCACACATGTTAGCATGATCTATCACCAGGACCCACAATAAATTGAGTGACAAGCCAAAGATAGATTGAAGGTGTTAAAAGGAATTCTGAACAGCCTGCCCTCCTTTTCAAATACATTTTCTTCTATTCTTTTTTCTTGACAAGAGTTTTGAAACCATGAATGTGAGTAGGTGATATATGAGAGCCCTTGATTTCTTATAGCTATGAAAAATATAAAAAGCTTGACTAAAAAATCCATCCTAAATGTCATCCACCCTCGGTGGATATGTGCATTGGCATCACTTTCAGGGAAAAGAATCTGACAGTGTCTATCAAAATTGTGAGAGCACTTCTCCTTCTATCCTGCAATCCTAATTCCAGGGGACCTCTTCTAGTTATAACAAACTGCCTCAAAATAACAATTTATTGGACAGCACCTGTGGCTCAAGGAGTAGGGCACCAGCCCCATATACCACAGGTGGTGGGTTCAAACCCAGCCCTGGCCAAAAGCTGCAACCAAAAAAAATAATAATAATAATAACAATTTATTATTCTTGCTTGCACTTCTGGAGGTAGACTGGGAGGTTCTCACTTAGGGTCTCATGCAGACACAGTCAGATGGAGCCAGGTGTCCAAGATGGGGCACTCCTATGGCCACAGTTGGTTCTGGCTAGTGGCTGAGGACTCAGTGGGGTCTGCTGACGGGATTGCCTTCCCATGGTCTCTCCATGTGACTGGGTTCCAAGCAAGAATGTCTCATTAGTGAGTGTTCCAAAGGGCAAAGAGATGGAAGATTCCAGGCCAGTTAAGGGCAGTTCCTAGACCCTGTCTACTGTCACCACTGTCCTGCTCTGCTGATCCTTGCACTCTCCAGGTCTTCCCTGCCACCAGGGTTCCACAGTCCCCCACGCCCTTAATATGGTCTTTAAAATGTTTGCCCCTATTCTTTCTCCTCCTTGTTTTATAAAATATCAAGACCCTTTTAAATACTGGGGTCTTTCTCTTTGGGGGGGGGGTTTGGACACCAAGCAACAGAACTGGCTGCAAGGGAGTGGTGGAGGGATTGGGCTGCAGCAGGTAAGATGCACTCAGCAGCCTCCCCTGGGTTCTTCTGCGTGAACAAAAGGGGGTTGTGGTCTATTCTGTCCTTGCTCCTCTGCTTGGGGCCATATCCTGGCAGAGAGAGCAGCTTGGCTGAGCTTAGGTCGGAAGGTGAACCCCGGTCTGTGGAGACCAAAGGAGAGAGCCAGCAGAAGGAGCGTCCACTGTGCAGGGAGGGCACTAGGCTTCCATGCCGTCATGGTTTAATATTCTAAGAGGGACAGTGGATGCTGGATGAACAGATAATAAATCTGGGGCACAGTGCAAGGAGAATGGCCTTTGGGAGCAGACACGCCTGGGCAGCTCACTGCTGGTTGGGCGATCTGAGAGCAATCAGGTCTGGACTCAGTTTCCTTATCTGTAAAACAGAGGTAAATATCGCCTACTGTTCTGTGCTCTTGGTGGGATTGGAGATAAACTCCACAAAGTGCTCTGCAACTCTTGGGCCTGCAGGAGCCCTTGATAAACAGCAGTCAGTGTGTTGTCTTTCACAACGGACCAGCAGTACTGCCCCTCCTGGGCCCCCACCATCATGGAACCTCTGTTCTTTCCCCTCCATCAGGAGTGATGAATTTACTAGCCATCCACAGGCAAGAGGCACTGTAAGGCCCGATCATTGTGTGAACTGGGACTGAACTGCAGAGCCTCAGAATGTGCTCGGAAGAAGGCATGGCTGACGGGGCCTCCTCTCCACTCCAGCATGGTGGAGCCGCCTGCACCCACAGCTTGGGAAGGGTTTAAGCCTCACATCCACGTGACGACATGTTTGAGCCAGACGCTTTCGTGGCTTTCGTTGGTTCACAGGATGCCAGGCACACTATATGCTATTTTAAGCTGAGATTCCACATGCAGTTATATCCTTCCTCTTTCATGGCTGGGCTTTTCTGTTCTTGAAACAGACCTTTGTTCTTCTTCTTTTTTTAAACATTTTCTGTTGCTCTGAGAGTAATGGGATGAGTTCATGACTCCTGCCATCCTCAGAATTGCCTGGCTTTGAGAGCGTATTCAGAAGCCTTTAATGGTGCTTTAATGTCAGGTGCAAAATGAAGCCTTTCCCGAGTCTTTATAACATGCTTGAAAGGACAAAGTGCTTTTGTCAGAGGCTGTGCTATCTTCTCGGAGCTTTGCCGAGATTCACCTTGTAACAGATGGGATCTTCATTAGGTGTGCTGCGTCCCCCTGGGAATTCACCGCCTTTGGTTGAGAGAAAGATTTGATTTCAGCTGAAGATAATGACTCCCTTTTCTTGTCTTGACCCGTGGATCAAAGATTATCAGCAAATTCAAATTCTTCTTTTTCTCTTTTGCTGGGCTAGAATACTAGAATAGGTTGGGTAAATGACCAGCTTTTTCTTTTTAAAACAGCATGGCTTGAGATCACATACCAAAGCCAAGGTTGTGGGTGTTTGGTGGAGGTTGCAACATGGGGTTTCTGGTGTTCATGGCCATGAAACTCAGTAAGGGCAACAGATTCTGTTTTTATTGCTCTTAGCATCCCCCACTGTAAAGCTCAGGGCAGGGCCCCAGTGCCCTCGTTGTCACAAAATCATCCTTAAATTGCTCTCTTCCTGCCTCCTACCACTCTGAATGTTATGTGTGTCTCTCTCTTTCTCTCTTTTTTTTTTTTTGTAGTTTTTGGCCAGGGCCGGGTTTGAACCCACCACCTTCGGTATATGGGGCCTGCGCCCTACTCCTTCGAGCCACAGGCGCCGCCCTAAGTCTCTTTTTATTGGTGCTTCTTGGCCATTAAATATCAAAGAAGCTCAAGACTCTGTCCTGGTCTCTATTCGGCCCCAGTCTTCACTCTGAGGAATTCTGTGTCCATGACTTCACTTACCTCCCGCAGGCAGGTTACTCACAAGCCTCAAGTTAGAAGACTCCCGAAAGTCCTCTGAATCCCAAATCCACGTGTCCAGATGCCTTCCTCACTCAACTCAGCCTGTTAAAATCTGAGATTTCCTCTCAGAAACTGTCTTCTCCAGAGGCTCCCGTCTCCATGATTGGTGGCCTCAGGCCCAACCATCCAGCAAGGTGGTGACTTCCTGCTGTGTCTTTTCCTCTCCCTCTCCCATCTACTCCCCGGCTCATCACTGCAAATGCACCTCGCATTGGTCCAGTTCGGAACCCCACCACCGGAGCTCTGTCCCACAGTGGCTTTCTGGCTCAGACTACTGGTCTACTTTGTCCATGCTCCAGTTTATTGATGTAAGCTAATTGTGTTAGTTTCTGCCTCAAACCTTCAGGGTTTTCTCACTGATTTTGAGCTAAGAGCCTCATTTTCTCGTTTCTTCACAGGTTCACAAGGCCATCCCCCTGCCCTCCAGCCACACCTGCCTCTCACCTTCCCCTGACCCTTTATGTGACCCTCACGGAAGGCCTCAGAACACTCCACATCCTCCCTTTTTGGATTGTGTTTGCTCTTAAGATCTCTGCTCAATCATCACTTCCTCAAGGAGCTGCAATGCCCTTAGCATAATGGACCCGTGCGACCCTTCGGTTATGCAGTTGTGTTCCGCGCAGGCAGGGACCAAATCTCTTTTTGCTCATCTTTATTTTGCAGCACCAAGCACAGTACCGGGCACATAGTAGTTGCTTAATAAATGTTTTTAAATGAATAAATAAGTCCAGAAGAAACTCATGCCATTTGAGAGTTGAACCAGTTAAGGCTCCATGAGACCTCAGATTCTGGATAGAAGTAGGAAGGGAGATCTTAGTGAGAAGCCTGGTCTGGGGTTGAGAACATTGTGGCCTCTGCCCATGGTCACGGATGTCCTTGCAGTAGCCACACTGTGAGTCTGCTGACCAGTGGGGTCCTTCCATGGTGCAAGCCGGGTTTGTGATGGGCAGGAAGCCACTGGAGTGTTCTGTCTGTTGGAAGGACTGTTCTGTTAATCACTAAATGTTCAGTTCTATACTGTCCGGTTCCCGTGCTCCTGGAGTTCAAGGAGCTGGCAGCCTGGTGGGAGGCCAAGGCCCACACTGTGAACTGTGAACTTCCAGAAGGACCAGGTTTTGGTGTGGGCCCTTCCAGTCTCCTGATGTGGGGCCTTTTAGCACATTTCTTAGCCTCTCTGAGCCTCAGTTTCATCATCTTTAGAGTGAGAATTATAAAATCAAGATGGTTTTGAGGATTCAATGAAGTGGCACAGGTGGGCTGCTACATGCAATGAGCAAAGACTCGCTGCTGTTCCAGGTGCTGGGCAGGGCTGCAGGGCAATGGACAGGAGGGAGCAGGGACGGGATGGAGCCTGGGGGCAGAGCTCGGACATCCCTGGGAACACAGAAAGGTAAAAGACAGGAAGGGGGGAACTGGAGGAGGAGGAGCGAGGCAGGCTGGAAGGGAGCTTGCCCTGAGGGGGCAAAGAAGGACATCAGAGGGCCACTGAGGACACAGTCCCACATTTCATGCCATGGGAGCCTTGGGTAGTTCTGTCAGCCAAGGAAGAATGTAGTTGTTACAACATATTTCTTTACTGGAGACCAAGGGGTCAATAAAACCGGCATTGTGGAGTTCAGCCTCGGTTTGTCAAGTATTTGTATAATGCAAACAACACAGTGACTCTCTTGGGATCTCTGTTAAATATTTCAGCACTTAATTTTACAAGCAAAGAGAAAAAATACACAAGGGATTTTGCATGGACCTGTCATAACATTCTCCCTCAACCTGTTTTCTCACCTTCCAAATGAAATTAAATGGCCGGATGCAGTGGCTCTCACTGTAATCCCAGCACTCTGGGAGGCTAAGGCAGGTGGGCCACCTGGGCTCAAAGTTCAAGACCAGCCTGAGGGAAAAGTGATGCCCTGTCTATAGTAAAAATAGAAAAACCAGCTGGGTGTGTTGGCAGGCACTTGTATTCTCAGCTACTTGGGAGGCTGAGGCGAGAGGACCACTTGAGCCCAAGAGTTTGAGGCTTCTATGAGCTATGAAGTCACAGCACTCTACTCAAGGCGACAGAATGAGACTCTGCCTTAAAAAAAAAAAAAAGGAATTAAAATGCTGTGTAACAGTGACAGAAAGCTATGTGCCACACAAGGAAATATGTTAGGTAAGTAAGACAAATCAACACTGTCCTATATGCTCTATACCACGACGCATTGAGGTAGGGCTGTGATTATGTCCATTCTACTCCGGGTGTGGAGAGGTGAAGTAAATTGCCAGGCAGCGTCTGAGCCTGATACATCAGTCCTCCACACACTTGAGTTCTCTCTCCTAATTTACCTCAGGAATTTAACACATACCGTTCTTTATTTGTTTCAGGTGTTTCTCTTTTATCTACTAAATGTGGTAAATAAATTTCTTTTTTTTTTTTTTTTTGGCCGGGGCTGGGTTTGAACCCACCACCTACAGCACATGGGGCCGGTGCCCTACTCCTTTGAGCCACAGGTGCCACCTGTAACTAAATTTCCTAAAGAAAGGAAGGCATGAAAACTTGAGTTCTTTTGCACCGTTCACCGTGTACCTAGAGGTTCCCAATAGAAATGTCTTGAAATGAACTGAATAAATGGTTACTGATTGAATAAAAGAAGGATTCCATAAAAAAAAAAAACAAGAAAGAATCTGACTGGTTGGCTTTTATAGCTTCTTATTTATTTTACCCCACTGAATTCTAAAACAGGATTTGAGGAGGATTATAAAAATATGCTAAGACTCAACAGGATAAAAAGCAAACAAGGGAGAAAATTGAAGTGAAGGGAAAGTAAGATCAAGCCAGAGGTGTTTATTTCTTTGTTATTTCTTTTTTTTTTTCCTTGTTATTTTTTGGCAGAGAAATTGGTCTGCCAATTACCAAGTTGAAATCCAAAAAAATTTGCCAGGACGTGAAACTTATTCCTGTAGGGTGTTCCCTGGATTGTTCCACGGGACGCAGCCTGAATCTCAAAGGGAGAGGAGGCATGAGCAGAAAGCTGAGGGTTCGGAACTGTCTCTGGTCTGGCTGCCAAGACAACGCCAGGTTTCTCTGCCACCCGGGAATGGAGACCTCCCCTTAAAAGAGGTAGCCACAAATAACCTACACCCCTGAATCTCCTGAAATAGGGAGAGGGAATTGTCCTGTGGCTCAGCTGTGTTAGCACATCAACCTCCCTCATTCTGTTTCTATCTAATGTCCCAGATCTAGCAGCGTGTGTCTGCGAGGAATCACCTGTCTTCTGGTCATAGAAGCAATTGAGAGCAGGACCGAGGGAGTCCTGTGGAAACCAAGGGTTGGTGAAATAGGTTAGAAGTTTGCCCGTGAGGCTGTCCTCCCTCCCGCTGACTCGACCTCTCCTCCATGTGATAACCTCTTCATGCCAGGGGTTCTCAGTCGGGGCTGCTTGCTGGAATCACCTTGTAGCTTTTTATAATGACCAGTGTCTGAGCACCATTTCTGGTGGCAACTCTGATTTAATTGACCTGGGTGGGGACAGGCATTTTTTTTTTTAATCTTTTTAAGTTCCCGAAATGATTTCACTGTGCAGCCAGGACAGAAAACCGTTTAGCATGGCTCAGAATCCCCTGAAGGGCTTATTGAAACATCGCCAGACCCCTCCTCAGAGTTCCTGATGCAGAAGGTCTGCTGGGACCTGAGAATCTGCATTTCTGATTATTGTGCAGGTAATTGTGCTGCTTCTGCTGGTCCTAGGATCCCACGTGGAGAACCACTGTCTGCCAATTGGTCTGCCAATTACCAAGTTGAAATCCAAAAAAATTTGCCAGGACGTGAAACTTATTCCTGTAGGGTGTTCCCTGGATTGTTCCACGGGACGCAGCCTGAATCTCAAAGGGAGAGGAGGCATGAGCTGAATCTCCCTTTGAGATTCAGGCTGCGTCCCGTGGAACCATCCAGAACCACTGTCTCTAAAGCAACAACTGAGCCACAGGAGTTCAGCATTTGCAAATGTTCCATTATAATGTGAATATTTCTTTGTTGTTTTGGAGGTAATTTTGTGCATGCCTTGTTTTTTACCGTGTTTCCCTAAAAATAAGACACTGTCTTATATTTATTTTTTCTTAAGAAGGCACACTAGGGTTTATTTTGAGGGGATGTCTTCCTTTCCATGCCGAAATGCATGGTGTGGCTATGCAGATACACAGCATAGCCATGCCCATCACTAGGTCTTATTTTCAGGGTAGGGCTTATATTTAACAAATGCATAGAAATCCTGCTAGGGCTTATTTTGGGGGAAACACAGTATTTATTGAACAAGTAACACTAGAAAAATAAAAATGAGAGTGGAGCCCACAGAATCCCAGAAGCTTCACACATACACCCTTGCACAGTGTAACAACAGCAGCTGCCAACACTTCCTGCAGCCTGGCCAGGTGTCGGGCACAGGCTACAACTTTAGGGTCATCCTGTTCCTGTCACCTTCAGGATGACACTAGGAAGTAGTGACTTTACTGTCCCATCTACAGATGGAGAATTTGCCACACAAAGCCGTAATGGGGATTTTATACACTTGGAACGAGAGCGTGAGGTCGACTTTGTCCTCAGCTTCTCCCCCAGTACTATGGCACATTCCACATTAAACAGATCATTGCACTGTATTCTTATCTCTGTTTCCTTCTCATTAAGACATTTAGATTGTTTCCATTTTTCACAAGTGTCCTCAAGATAGCAGTGATCCATGTCGTGCTTATCTTGTTGTTATTTGTGGTAGTTTTTTGAGATGTTGACAATTAACAGTTATTTTATTTCAGGAGACTCAGGGGTGTAGGTTATTTGCGGTGACCTGGATGACTTGCACAGTGGTGGCATCTGGGTGTTTGGTGCGCCTGTCACCTGAGAGTACACATTGTACCAAGTAAGTTATCTTCCCTTGCCTTCCCAGCCTCTCCCTTCCCGAGTCTCCAGAGCTCCTCGTACCCTCTGTACCCGTAACTCAGCCCCACTTGTAATTGAGACCGCTCAGCATTTGGCACTGCTTCATTCAGGGTTATGGCCTCCAGTTCCATCCAAGCTGCTGTGAAAGACAAGATTCCATTCTCTTTTCTGGCTGAGTGGTACTCCATGGTATATGTGTGTCTATACCAAATTTTCCTTATTCACGCCTTAGTCTGATGACACTTAGGTTGTTTCCATGTCTTTGCAATTGTGAGTTGTGCTGTCATAAACATCCGTGTGATTTCTCTCCCTTCAGATATCTAAGATACCCAGTAGTGGGGTTGCTATATCAAATGGTAGTTGTGCTTTTAGTTCTTTAAGAAATTTCTAGCCTGTTTTCCATAGTGGTTGCACTAATGTGCATAAAGATTCATTTTTTACTGCAACCTCACTGCTATCTCGTGGTTTTTTACCTTTTCATAATGACTGTTTTGACTGGGTGAGGTAATATCTCATTGTGGTTTTAATCTGCAATTCTCTGATAACCAGTGATGTCGAACACTTTTTCACATGGTTGGTGGCCTTTTGTATCTCTTCCTTGTCTTTGTTCACTTTTTATTTTGCTTTTTTCTTGCTGATTTGTTTGAGTTCCTTGAAGATTCTGGATGTTATTCCTTAGGATAGAGTCTCAAAAGTGGGGTTGCTCAGTCAAAAGGTGAAAACCGCGTATCTTCAATTATAATGCACTAAACAAAAACAACAACAACAACAAATTTTGTGAACTATTTTCAGACCAAATCATTCTCTGAGTGGATTTAGATAGTCATACATTTAAAAATTATGAAGATATTTCACATAATTTAGCTCCATTGAAAAAATCACTCCAGTGGCAACTTCTAGGCAGTCAAGCTCTTTAAGGAAACTTTCAGATTTATGGAGGCAAAAGAAATCAGCCCCCGAATGATAAGGGAATAAGAACCAGAATTCCATTTTGAACAACACCAGAAGACCCCGTACCTTCAAACCCCATTGTACCAGCCCAGGACAGTGGGAGAAACATCAAGCCAAAGAACCTGGGGAAAGGCTCCGGAAGACTCGCATTGGCTACTATAGAGGTCAGCATTGGGAGGCCAGCAAGAGGAGGTCAGGACGGGGAGGCCAACACAAGGAGGCCAGCAGAAGGAGGTCAGCACAGGGAGGCCAGCATGGGGAGACCAGCACGAGTAGGTTAGCACAGGAAGGCCAGCATGAGGAGGTTAGCACAGGAAGGCCAGCACAAGGAGGCCAGCACAGAGAGGCCAGCACAGGGAGGCCAGCATGAGGAGGCCAGCACAGGGAGGCCAGCACGGGGAGGCCAGCACGGAGAGGCCAGCATGAGTAGGTGAGCACGGGAAGGCCAGCACAAGGAGGCCAGCACAGGGAGGCCAGCACGGGGAGGCCAGCATGAGGAGGCCAGCACAGGGAGGCCAGCACAGGGAAGCCAGCATGAGGAGGCCAGAACAGGAGGCCAGCACAGGAGGCCAGCATGAGGAAGCCAGCACGGGGAGGCCAGCATGAGGCCAGCATGAGGAGGTCAGTATAGGGAGGTCAGCATGAGGCAGCAGCCATGACAGAATCAGGGCAGTGTAGGCAAAGGGCAGGCAGAGTCCCCTGAGCTGGACCTGCTGCCAGGCAGTGGGAGATACGGGGACTCTGGGCACAGAGGAGGACAGGGTGACCAGACTGGAGCCAGGAGACCAGAGGAAAGCACCCTGCCCAGGTCGAGCACATCCTTCCTAACTGACCTGACCAATATTTGTGTGTCCTTGATGTTGGAGACACTATGACCCATGAATAGGGGCCTATTCAAAACTCATGACATGTGGCCCCGTACTACAGACCACACGTGTGACAGTGGGCCCATAAAATTGTCATGGAGCTGAAGTTTTCCTGCCACCTAGTGACGTCTTGATGATCGAGGCCCTGTTTAGGCCCAAGATCATGTGTTTGTTTGTGTCTTAGATTTTAACAAAAGTTTAAAAAAAGGCTTAGCATTTTTTTAAATAGAATAAGGATTTTAAGAAAAAATAGTTTTATAGGGCTATACAATGTGTTTGTGTTTTAAGCTAAGTCTTATTGCAAAAGTCAAAAGTTTAAAAATATTCAAAATAAGATAACAACATAGTGAAGCTAAAGTTAATTTATTATTGAGCAAATAAATTTTTAAAAGAAATTCAGCGCAGCCTAAGTGTGCCGTGTGTATAAAGTCTACCACAGGCACCGTGGTGCCCTCAGCCTTCACACACACTCACCTGTCTCTTACTCAGAGCAACTTCCAGTCCTGCCAGCTCCATTCATGGCCAGTGCCCTGTAGAGGGGTACCATTTTTATCTTTTATACTATATTTTTACTGTGCCTTTTCCATGTTTAGAATGTGGTACAATTGCCTACAGCATTCAGTACAGTAACAGGCTGTACAGATTTGTAGCCTAAAAGTGGTGGGCTGTGCCACGTCCACACCACACAGCCTTGTGGGCAGTGGGCTGTGCCACGTCCACACCACACAGCCCTGTGGGCAGTGGGCTGTGCCACGTCCATACCACACAGCCCTGTGGGCAGCAGGCTGTGCCACCTCCACACCACACAGCCTTGTGAGCAACAGGCTATACCACATCCATACCACACAGTGCCACGTCCACACCACACAGCCCTGTGGGCAGCGGGCTGTGCCACGTCCACACCACGCAGCCCAGTGTGCAGCAGGCTGTGCCAGCTCTACACCATGCAGCCCTGTGTGCAGTGGGCTATACCATCTGTGCCAGGTCCACACCATGCAGCCCAGTGTGCAGTGGGCTATACCATCTGCATAGTCTATGACATTTGTACAACAATGAAATCTCACAACACATTTCTCAGAACGCATCCCCATTGTTAAGTGACACGACGATACTGTATTTCAGAGAGGTGGAGTATGAAGAGCTTTACCTACCCATTTTAATAGTGAATTGTGTTCGGTGCACAAATATTCAAAGCTCTGAAGGTAAATAGAGGATATCCTGGTAAAGTTGGAAAAGTGGTTGCCTATAGGGACCAGGAAGAGAGAGGGTGCTGTATGTGTCGGGACTGATGTTTCTTGTTCTGAGCTTTTAAGCACTAATTAACTTTTTAATGATGTGAGTGTATTTCTTTGTAGAATGGAGGAAAAAGGAAAAACAATGCTTGAGTAGTTTCTGCTACTTAATTTCTATACCTTATAAGTTAGATTTCCATAAATGAATTTTTTTCAAGCAGCAAAAAGAGATTGCAGGTTAAAAATAAGAATCGATGATATCAGGGAGGTAGTTAATTGGTCAGTAGCCAAAGAGAGAACCCTGATTCCTAACAGAGGAGTCTGAGCTTTAGCTCAGAGAGTTGGGGTCCCACTGTGGGCTTCATTCTGCCCAGATTCTGAGAGGAGCTCTTTGTAATCCGCCCAATGAGTCACCAGCACCGCCAGTGACGGTCTAAGTAACCATCATTCCAGCCAGGAGATGCGAGCGCCTGCTCTCTGTTGCCATGGAAACCGTGCAGCTCGAGTTTCTTGTTGCTCTGGTAACCCACCCCCATTTCCTCACATCACTACTGCTGGGGTATTTTGCTGCCAAGATAATGGTCTCTGTTATAGATTGAATGTTAATGGGGCAGTGCTCTCCCCCAGCCTACGCCCAGCCGCTCTGCAGCTCCACGTCTGAAGGCCTTGTCTAAGTGGCATCTTGATGAGATGGTAATAGACACTCAAATCAGATGAGTGGCGCCATAGTGACAGGGTGAGGCAGGGAGGGGTGGTGCAAGGAGGGTTCAGCTTCTAATCTCAAAGGGGGAGGCATGGTGTCCAAGCACTCAGAGCGGCAGGAATGAGCTGCCGACCATGAGAGGGCCTGTGTGTCGGGCCCAGAAGCTCTCTCTTCCAGTCAATAACGGATAATGATAAATACGGCTTACTGAGTAATGAGTATGTGCCAGGTAGCGGGTTAAGTACTTTGTCCCATTTAATCTCTATTTCACAAAGAAAAGGATAAGTAACCTATTCAATATTACCCAGACTCAGAATCCAAATCATAATCATTGCGCTAAGCTGCTGCTCACTTGAGACCGGGGCAGGGGTGGGGGGGACAAGGGAAGCGTCAGAGAGCGTCCTTGCAGAGCTTACGCTCCAACTGGAGAAGGAGAAGTAACACAAAGGGAAAATGAGGAAACGTGAAGTGCAGAGGCCGCTTCCCCAAGAGGAGAGGGCAGCTCGGGGACTATCACAGACTCTCCACAGGAACACAGAAAGCAGGCAGCTTCTGCAGACCCCGAGGGACCCAGGAGACAGGAGCTGCCAGTTTAGGCTCTAACAGTGTACAGGCGTCTGGCCTACGCCTTCTCCCAGTGCTGGGGGGTTTTCAGAGGCTCAGCAAAGGGAAACTAGTGCTTCTCTTCCCCTCATTTGACATTCAAATTTACTTGATACGATCTGACTCTTTTACTTTGAAATACAAAAAAAGTTGAAGTTTCATGTAAAATTGTTTTAAATTTTATGGCCCTCAATTTCACAACCCAATAATCCTATTTGCTTTACAAGTAGATTTTTTTACCCACCCGGGGTCCTCATGGCATTAAGTGGCATATAAATCTTCAGAAATAGAATTTTTATGGTGTCTTGATTTTTTTTTATCAGAATTACAATGCTTCAATTTGTTCTCCTGTATCATTTAATTCTGCCCCCATTCTTCTCCCATAACACTCCAGGGCAGGAGAGTCATCCGTGGAGTTTTAATGGAGATGCTAAATCCTCTGGGGGGTGGAGGGTGAAGCATCCCCACATTTCCATCTATAGAGTCTTTCTAAGCCCTAAGTCATGGTTCTCAGTCCTGAGCTCTCTCCAGTCTTCTCCAAGAACATAAAAAGTGTTCAATTATAAAGCCAAATGAATATATAGTGGTTTTAGATTTTTATAATATATATGTATGTTGTCAGGAAATCTTAGAGGGAATTGAAGGCACCAGTTTACCCACAATTACTATTGATTGTTGGCTCAGATGCTGGCCTGTGAGGGCGACTGCCTACATTCAAATGCAGCTCAGCTTCTCTATGTCTCTGTCCCTCCTCCATCTGTCTCCAGAGCTGTGTAGCCTTGGATAAGTCATTCCATTTTCTTCTGTCTCAGTTTTTCCATCTGCAAAATGGGTTAGTGGTAAGCCATGTTTTCTGTACAGATTAAATGAGACTGTGCATGTGGTCCCTAGAGGATGGTGCTCAGTAGATGTTAACAATTTTTATTCTTGATAAAATAGACCCACCCAGTGCTCAAGGTCTTCAGAAAGTCTCCTCTGTCTTAGGCATCAGCCTCTTTCTGTCAGTCTTAGCCTCTTTCAGCACTTAGCTCCTGAGTTTGGTCATTGAGACTCTGGAGGCTCAAAGTTTTGACCTTACTTGATCCTTGCATCCTCCCACTCAGCATCCGACGTCCTGATTTCTACAGCTCTGCTTCCAGGTCCAGGAGTAGATCCTGAACCCTAGCAATTCCCTTGATCAACAATAAATCCACCCATAGAGGGTGGACTATGTCTAGAATGATGGTTAACAACATCATGGAAGGACCCTAGGGCCTTTCTAGGAAGAAGCCAGGTGTCTCGGTATCAGGTGAACTGGGGACTGCGACTCCAGAAAGCAGAGGAAAATTTATTAATCAACTACTCTGTCTCTGATGTTTGGGATTATAATTTCCACAGCCCTAGCGAGAGTATGAGCTAGTCTTGCATGGTTTTGTCTGAATAACAGTCCCTTTAAATGTGAGAAAATCTTCAACAGGGCATGCAGCCTAGAGTAGCAGAAGGGGTACCCCTCGCCACTAGAGTCCCTGGATTAATTCTTTTGATTCCTGGGGTGACAGGTGACAGAGCCTCCGTGCACACACCTCCCCAGCACCTTTTGGGTTGCAAAAACCTGAGAAAGCTTAAGTATCATTCTCAATGAACTGATGAAATTGTTGAGGATGGCCAAAAGGATTAGATAATTATGTAAAGAACATGTACACAAAACGAATAAGTATGTGTATTTATATGTGTGTGTTCAAATGGATATGTTAACCAATTATGAAGGCTACAGAGTTTGAAAGATAACTGCTAAAATATGATGGAGCCGAAACAGTAGCTTAGGGGGGGCAGCATTCAAGACAGTTATTTATGTTTGGTGTCTGAGAGACATAAAAAAACACGGCAGAAGGAACATGCCAACTTGGAGATTTCCAGTTCCAGCTCAGACCTCCCCTTACTGTGTGAACTTGGTAGCAAAGTCACTTGACCTCCTGGGTGATGCATTTCCTATAGTTGGAGAGAAAAAGAAAACGGATGTGACAGTGATATGTGAACAGGCGATTGCCACCGAGCAGGTAGTTCAACAGCCGTTATGAGCCCATGTCTGAAGTCTCGACGCATCCAGCCTCTCTTTCTATATGAAAATTTTATTTTAATGATCCTCTCCTCTGCGCATAGGGTGGTGCCAAGTGCCAGGCAGGTGTGGCTGGTACTGGGCCCCAGCAGACCTCCTGGAGTGTGTGCCAGCGATGCTTTGCAGGCTCCCCGCTGGGGGACAAAGCCCCTAACTGGTCTCCCTCATTCCACTAGCGCGTCCTATAAATCAGTTATCCACCTAGTAGCCCACTGTGGCCCAAATGGCCCATTTTCCTCTTAAATATAGTATTTGATGTATTAAATAGTGCTTGTGTTTTTCTCCATTTCTAGCATTTATACCCAGTGTGATTTTTTAAAAAACAATGAGATCATATCACTCTCCAGCTGAGGCGCTGCAGTGGGAATTATAACAAAACATAAGAAAGGAACCTTCAGAAGCCTGCCGCCCATCAGAGGGACGAGAACCTGGCGTGTGTCCCTATGTGTCCCCTCTTTTCTCTTCCTGGAGGTAATCACTAACCTGAATGTCATGTTTATCATTCCCTTTTAAAAATATTTTTTCATCCCGTCTACCTCTACAAATAACCTATTGCTCAGTTTTGCTTGGTTCTGAGCTCTGTGAAGATGGTGTCTCATGGTCTGTAGACTTCTGGGGGCTCCTTTTCAGATTCAGCATCTTTCTAAGATGCTCTATCTTTGGTTCTTTCATTTCTACTATTTACACCAAATATTATCTTTAAAAAATAATCCCCCTCCAGTTGGAATTTGGGTGAATCCCAAACTCCTCACCTCCACTCACAAGGCTCTCTGTGGTGCGTTCAGGAGTTTAAAGCCCTCGGCGGCCTCCTTCATTCTCGGGCTCTGCTTCTCTTGCCTGTGTTGGTTGACCCGTTGCTGCCTGTGCAGCCTGGATACTTGGAAAATGCTCGTTGACTAATACATACTTAAGTGCATAAATTGATAATGAGTAAATTTAGTGTAGGAACCTGTATGGAACCAGCATTTGTTTATAAGAGCCACTGCTCTCTTAGCCTCTTCTGTCCCAAGAGCCGCCGTGTTCCCAAGTCCCCACCTCCGAGCGTCAGATAGCTGCATTTCTATCTGTTGTCTGCGTCCTGTCCCTGAGAAGTCCACAACTGTGCCAGGTCTTTAAGTTGTGCTCAGGTAGGGTGACCAGACGTCCAGATTTTGGCAGGACAGTCCTGCTTTTCGACAATTTGTCCCGCGTCCCGCGGCATTTTAAAAAAGTCCTGATTTTTGGAAAGAATGCACGAACAGGCTGGAAAACAAGAAGGGAATATATGGTTTTCGGGCGCCATATGGCTATTTCGCCAGAATATGAGTTTTATATTATTTTTGTTAATTTTATAATGTTAAACTATAATAAATAATTGCTGAGAAGTTATTATCCAGAACTGCTTATCAAGGTTTGCCTTGTTGTCAGGCCCTGCCCTGCGCCGCCCCCTGCCCTGCGGAGGGTGGGGGAGTGGGGGGAGTGGGGGGTGGGGGGCCCTCCGCCCCCTGCCGGCCTTACAGATGTTAAAATCTGGTCACCCTAGCTCAGGACACCTGGATGTCAGCTTAGCTCCTGGAGCTCAGCAGCTTCCCTCACCTCGGCCAATGTGTACCTGGCGTGGGCTTCCTCTCTCCCAGGGGCTGGACCTCGCTTTGGTTTGTGGCCCCTCCTTGGTGTGTGAGGATATGGAGGGATAATTTGGCAGAGTCTATTGCTGCAGCCCAAGATGACATTTCTGCTTTGACCTGTCCAGTCCTTGTGACTTTCCAGAAATGGATTTGGGTAATGACTTGTCATTATGAGCGATTAGCGTTTGCAGATGTCTGAGAAATCCTGCCCTTCTGTTTAAGCTTTGGAAACGTTACTACCCTCTTAACACTTCCATTGAAGTTGTACACGGGTAAGGGGTGAGATAAACTAAATCATGGAAATAAAAGGTCATCCATCAGTGCCTGTGATGAACCCTCACCATCCTGGGAGAAATGGGGTGTTCCTATTTCTGTTACTAGATGGATCTAGATGTTCCTGACTACACCAGATTCCCTCAGATACTTCAAGTTAAAATTAACCCTTGTTAAGTTGATATTTAAATCAAAGAAGAAAGCCACAGTTCTTGTTTCTCACTCAGCGCCCTTGACCATGCACCAGAGGGTCTGTGACTGCTCCCTGTCCCTAGATATTCTTGCTGATGTATGAGATGTTGGAACTGGAACTGGGATCAACCTTGTCCAGTCCTCTTATTTTACAAATGAGGAAACCAAGGTGCCCCCAAAGATAAAGTAACTTTGTATTTTAGCACCCACTACATAGGTTGGGGATTAAACTATGCGTATTACAGAGCAATATATTGTAAGCAGTTTCAGCACTGGTAGAGAGTCTCTGGATTTAGAATCGTATTGACCATATTTGGGTCGACTAAGACAGACTTCAGCACGTGCACAAAGGGATTCTTTCCATTTAGTGTAAGCGCCCTGTCTTTCTATGGTCAGGTGTGCATCCGCCGGGTTCTCAGTCAGTCCTCTGGAAACTGAATGATGCTGTGGGAGGGACGTTGGCTGTAAACGCATTCCTGGGCATTCCTGGGCTCTCACAAAGCATCAGGGCTGTTACTCCCATCCTACTAACGCTGCTAAATTGTGAGCTGGAATAAGGAAAGCGTGGGAAATAGCAAATCTGATCTTTATGTCCCTTTGACCAATCCAAGCTTGTGGCTTGCAAGTTGAGATAACAATGCTATAAAAACAGGGCAGTGAGCGTCCCTAGTCCCTAAGCTCGAGGCTTCAGAACCCTTCTCTCCTCGCTTCCCTTGCCCTCCCTTTCCTCTCTTCTTTCCTTTCTGTTTCTTTCTTCTTTCCCTTCCACTCTCTCCCTCCCTCCTGGCTTTTCCCCTCTCCATCTCTCTCTCTTTTATCTTTCCATTTTTATTTCTGTATATCATGCTGCACTTCCTTCCTTTGACTCCAAAATTAGATTTTTTGTTTGTTTCAGTGAATAACGCTGATTCAACTCAGGGGTTCTGAAAATGGAGTGGTTGAAGATGACCTATCGCCGTGCAAAATCAGAAATTCTATTTATTGCATCTACAATATGGAAAATGAGCCTCTTGCTAATATATTACATGTTTTTACTGATAGTGGTATAAAAACAAAGACATTTGGATTCCTTAGATTTGGTCCGAGCAATAAGGAGTTAACAGAGAATAAACAAATTAGTAGCACTCATCCTGAATCAGCAGCTTGCTCCATGATCTTCACCAAAACGCTACACTTTATTGTCACAGGTCTGACACCTTTATCTGCTAGACGGCGTGGCAGTGGATCAGGAGCTTAGCCCTCTCTTGCACTGGGCCTCTGGGCTTTCCTCCCAGGGTCAAGTCAACTGTGGCTTTCTGGAGCCTTCCCTCTTAGGGTATCACAAATGCAGGTATTTGTCCCGGCACTGAGGGGTGGGCAGAGCTAGGACCAGCTTATCCCCCATGAGCACAGTGGGGGCTGCCGCTGATGGCGATGTTGGTGATGGTGACAATATATGAGGCTGATGTGGAGTGGGAACCAACTTAATATATTTGGCACACATTTATCTCGCGTCCCTGGGGAGGGTCCTGTGTGCAAGGACAGGTGCACAGAGAGGAACAGGTACGGGCTCCACTGTCCAGATCACTGCACACTGTAGAGTGTGACAGAGCTTCAACAGAAGTGTCACAAGTGTGTCTGTGACATGGGTGCCTAGAATGCTCAGCACACTGCCCCTGAGACACCAACACTTTTCAAAAAATGTATATGCACAGAAAAAGTGACCCTTCCCCCCCACAGAAAAAGTCAAAACAAACAAAAAATGTAGATGGACCTTCCAAATGTGAATGCTCAGATTCCTGCCCATTGCCCCGGGACTGCAGAATATCTGAGACTGGAGCCTGGGAGTGTGTGTTTACAGAAATTTCCCAGATAATTTACAAATGATCCAGTGGGATGATAAGGTACATAAAGATCCAGTATTTGAGATGCATTTTTTAGCACTTTTTATGCTTGACAAATCTCAGTTTCAAGTGCAAATACAGGCCCCTGGAGGGAAAGAGGTGTCTCATGCTCTCTAAACGGAACTCCCCACACTTGCCACCGTACGCAGTGTCCCCCAGGAATCAGTGATCAATGACTATGTAAAAAGGACCTTCCAAAGATTAATGATGCCTGCACACTAGGGTGGTAGCAGAAGCAAATGACAGACAGACCGTTGTGTCTAAATCATTGAGGTTGAGTTGAGAACCAAGGGTGACAAATTAGGGCTCTCAGAAGTGGGCAGAAGGACCCTGAGAGGGAAAATGAGGGTGAGGAAAGGAAAACCTGGGCCTGTTTCAGGGTGTCCCACAGCCTTTACCAAGTGACACTGGGGATAGTGCAGGACTTGTCCCAGGGTCATAACAGTGAAAGGCATTCATTTCTATGTTCTATCCCTACCAGGATTTGCTCTTAGGATGCAATCCAGTTTTAAAATATATGTGTATTTTAAACGTAAAGATGAGACTTAGTGACCTGGCAGGTTTGATATTGCAACCCCATAACCCAATGGTGACACAACTCGGGTAAATCTTCAACTTCTCTCAGGTTTAGGTGGCTAGTCTATAAAGCAGAGGTAGCAGCTCCTGCCTTCCTCAGACAGTGTTATCAGGATCAAATAATATGTTGATAAACATATTTTGAAACGGTGTTGAGTCCGTTTCTAAAGTATCAGCTCCAGGAGAGCAGGGCTTTTTGTTTTACATTCACTGCCTTGTTCCTAGAACCGAGCCCACGGCCAGCACGTTCGAGATGTCCAGACAATGGTGGGTGGAGGCTCCCGTGGCTCGTCTGATGGGGAAGCGCAGTGTGGGAGGGCAGGCGTGGACTTGGCCCACACAGACCTGGCTTCAGACTGCCACCTCTGCCTCTGATTGTGTGGCCCTGGGCAGTGACTGAGCATGCCTGACCTTCATTTCTCTTTTGTAACATGGAAACAATAAGGACCACCTTGTAAGGTTGAGTTGAGGACCACAGGATATCGCATATGAGGTGCCTGGCACAGTGCCTGGTACTTATTTGACAATCAAGAGCCGCTATATGATTAACCCAAAGCTTAAAAACTGAAGGTCGGAGCAATGTACACAAGAAGGACTGCGTTTGGGGGTTATAAACACTTCTGACAACCCGAAGAAAATATGAAACAACACACACAGATATACACAAAATATGGCAGATACTTTCTGCAATTCACTGGAAAGCTATCCATAGACCCCTAGGCATTGAATTTTTTTCAAGTAACGACTTTACTTTCAGCTCTGCCTGAAACTGTGATGGTGAATACACGACTTTATTTTTTTAATATAAATATAGTCCATGCTCATGGTAAAAATGCGAACAAGGTAGAAAAGCGCAAATACTGAAACAGCAAATTACATGACCACTGTCTAGACACAGCCAGTACTGATGCTCGGTAAACACGTTACAGGCACCTCTGGGTGTCTATGTATGTGTGGAGCAAGAGTGAGAAATACCCTAGTGGTGGTGCCTGTGGCTCAAAGGAGTAGGGCGCCGGCCCCATATGCCAGAGCAGGTGGGTTCAAATCCAGCCCCAGCCAAAAAAAAATACTCTTGTAAGAGTGAAATTACACAATATATGCTTTTCTTTTTTTAAAATGTCTAATTAGGGGTGGCACCTGTAGCTCAAAGGAGTAGGGCGCTGGCCCCATATGCCCAGCCCCGGCCAAAAAATAAATAAATAAAATAAAATAAAATTTCTAATTAAAAATATAAGGAACGCTTCACAGATTTGCGTGTCATCCTTGCACAGGGGCCACTGATCTCTGTATCATTCCAATTTTAGCTGCCACAGTGAGCACCTATCTATGCTTCCTTAAATATAAAAATATTTACATTTAATTTTACATGAATTCAGCGGATGAGAAAGTACCAATGCAAAACCAAAGAACTTTCCAACCTTCTATCAAACGCTTTCTGTTACACACGTTATTAGTTCCCCCAAAGATTCCTCTGTGGTCAAGAAAATATATCAGACAAATGTTTGAGTTGGTTCTGCTGCAAATTCTATTTCAGTTCTAGAAGTGAACTTGGTTCTTATTTGGGGGATGCGTCTATTATCCTGTTTATGTTTATATCTCCTTCTTCCTTTCACCTCTCAATTTTTCTTAGTTTTTTTTTTTTAACCTTTATTGTAGTTTTATTTTTTTATTTTTTTATTTTTTTGGCCTGGGCTGGGTTTGAACCCACCACCTCCTGGGGCCCGAGCCCTACCCCTTCAAGCCACGGGAGCCACTCCTTTTCTTAGTTTTTATTTTTAGTTGACTAAGGTGTTATCTCTTTACCTTCTGTCCTGGAACCTCAAACCTCTTAATAATTCAGTGTCTATTCTGTTAGTGAATTCTTGTCAAGAGCTTTTTTTTAATAGCCCTTGTTCTGTTTTTTAGAAAAACAGTTTTTTGGTGGGGAGAGGCATAGTAGGTGAGGGTGTCAAGGTACAGATATCAACTATCTTATTTTCAAATGGTCCAGGGGATACAAATTATTAATACAGAAATCTTGGACTTGAGATTAGGATGGAATTATTTGAGGAATAAAGGTGAAAGGCTGGAGCATAGCCGTGCAGCTCCAGGGAGAAGCCTCTGGCTGCCAAACTTCCTGGTGAGGACCATTCTGTAGACTCCATCCTTGACCTGTTCACCAAGTCCCATGGACTCGACCACTGCATCTAAGCAGTTCTAAATCCAATTTACTCCTAAACCTCTTCCTTGCCCTATACTTGTTAATCTTTTAATGGTGGTAGTCAGTGGGGAGGGGAATATCCATCTCCTCTTTTCTACAAATGACCATAAAATACAGTGGAACCTCTGTAAGTTGACCACCCAATGGACTGTAACAGGCTGGTCAACATACAGAGGTGGTCAACATAAGGACCTAGGCCTCCTGTACTGATATGTACATGTGGTGCATGTCCAGTCTATGAAAAGCAGGTCAGCTTCAGGAGGTGGTCGATGGAGGGAGGTGGTCAGTGATGGACGGTGTACTGTATTTAGAATAAGGCCGTAAGCTTAACCTAGGCTCTGCCACAGAGGTGAGCTAAGTTAGTGCTTATTCATTCTAAAAGCTGAAGTGGCAATTTAGTGTTTTACCCACGTTTTGTCAGTGAGTGGCAAAGCTCAAGTGGCATCAGCTCCTTTTCAGCATCTATTGGGGAAGGATCTGGGGTGTGAAGTGAGGTAGGAGGGCCACGTGAGGAGAGGAGGCAGCCAGAAGGGTAGCCTGAGGTCGTCGGTGGTGGAGCTGGAGCGCTGGGAGAGGGGCCTGCAAGTCATCAGCGGGGGGGGGGGGGGGGGGATGGACGCCGCCCGGGGGGGTATTTTTGTCACAACCGGGAGAACCAAGCAACCCAATTTGGCATGATTAATAAGCAACAAAG
>CAUYQV010170623.1:0-12570 GCA_963574575.1 Galagoides demidoff | reverse complement strand
AATTAAACAGTTCCACTGAACTGAAGTAGATTGTTTGGTTTTTCTCCCCCACTTATGCATACACCCCACTGAATGAACATAGAAAAAAGGAATCATCTTCTCTTATGGGACTAGAGGGATGCAGTGAACACCACAGCTAGCAAAATATTCAGTAGAAACATTTCTTGAAAAGTCCTTTTATTTTTATTTTTTTAGGGTTAGAGTCTCAAGCTTCCACCCTGGGTAGAGTGCCATGATGCCACAGCTCACAGCAACCTCCAACTCTTGAGCTCAAGCGATCCTCTTGCCTCACTTTTTCTATTTCTACTTTTCTCCAACGAGTTTTAGTTTAATAAAAGGAAGGAAAACACACCAAGTACATTTTAGATTGAAAGGGAAGGGAATATTTGCACTATAAGTAATTGTGTGAGTAACTTTGGTTCCCAGGGAAAAATTTTTTTGAATGCTGGTAAGTTTTTGCAAGTTACAGCATCACCCAATGAACCTTAAGGACTGGCAAAGCCTTTCCAATAAGGAAGCATCCTGATTCTGACATTCACAAAAGTCAACCAAATAAGAGAACTGCCTGTTTGAATCTGCAGCCGAATATAGTGCAATTGCCTGGCAGCCTGTACTTGCACAGGCACAAGATAGTAAGAGAAATAAGTAAAACTAATAAAACTCTGTAAAACTTTTAAAGGCATTTACAGTGGCAAAGTCAGCAGCAGTTGTCTGGTAGCCTGTATTTGCACCAGCACAGAGATCAGTAAGAGAAATAAGTAAGACTAATAAAACTCTGTAAAACTTTTAAAGGCATTTACAGTGGCAAAGTCAGAAATGTTCATGAAAAAGTCTACGGACCCACAGTAGACAATTCAGTGTTCAGTGTACAATTAAATAGTTCCACTGAACTGAAGTAGATTGTTTGGTTTTTCTCCCCCACTTATGCATGCACCCCACTGAATGAACATAGAAGAAAGGAATCATCTTCTCTTATGAGACTAGAGGGATGCAGTGAACACCACAGCTAGCCAAATATTCAGTAGAAACCTTTCTTGAAAAGTCCTTTTATTTTTATTTTTCTGAGTCAAGAGTCTCAAGCTGCCACCCTTGGTAGAGTGCCGTGATGTCATAGCTCACAGCAACCTCCAACTCTTGGGTTCAAGCGATCCTCTTGCCTCAGTTGTTTCCATTTTTAGTAGAGACGGGGTCTTGCTTTTGCTCAGAGTGATCTCAAACTCCTGAGCTCAGGCAATCCACCCACCCAGGCCTCCCAGAATACTAGTTAGGATTATAGGCATGAACCACCGCACCTGGCCAGTAAAGTCTTTTTAGAAAGTTCAGGCTGATAAGCCTTTGAACATTGAGGTAAAAATTCAGTCCAGTGCATCAGAAAAGATAATTTATGAGTATCTATTACTTCCAAAAAATGGCTCAGTTTTATTGATAAATTAGACAGTGCTGCAAAGTATAGATTCGGCGCAACTATTTCAAGCTGATGGTAGAAGATCACCTGAAATCAATGTGGCTCTATCTAGAGCAGGTAGGCATTTGAAACATTTTGAGGCTGCATGGGGTGCCAAATTGGTTGAGTTCTTTTTCTGAGACTCTCAGGCAAAATACATTGTGCGCTGGGTATCATGGTGGATCTGCACAGCTTTAGCCAAGGCCTGAGGATCCCGGCTGTCACTCTGTCCTGACACATGACTGCCTTCCGCACTGTCATGATCTTTATCCACCAGATGATACCGTGCCCTAAATGCTACGAGCCGAGCATAATATGCAGGGGCTGGAATAGAGACTGAGCGTGTGCACCTCACATAGGTATGACACAGCTGGTAAGTCAGTAGCTGGAGCTCATCTGCAGTGAAGCAGTTGTCATCCCACAAGATCCGGTAATGTGAAGGACGGCTGGTTCCCTGAATTCCTGTATGACTACAGAGGTAAAAGTCAAACTCACATGGATGTGTGATGGTACTATCCACTGTAGTGCCTGCTGGTACATTGCCACTTCTCCCCACCCTTTCTGTTTTATCTGCACAGAAGAGTCTTGTGTAATGTCTTTTCTGCACCATAATGTATGTTATTCCTGGCCGGTAATCTTCCTCCAAGCTAATACATGCCTTTCGAATTGCTATTAGTTCTGGCCAAGCTACCAGTCTCATTTGTCCCTCAGATACCCCTCCACGGTAATAGATGATCCGAGTGGGTTTGAAGCGGGTGGATTTGTAGAACTGGATCAGTAGTTCCCGAACCATGTTAGTAAGGTCCTGAATGACCTCCCGACTGTAGAGAAGCTCTTCGGGGATCTCCTGGTGGTAAGTCTGCAACCGAACTGTGGCACAGTACCGGCTGGGGTGGGCATCCATACTGCCAACCACAGCAGCAATGGAGGGCTTCTTCCCATCCCCTGCTGGAGGGTGTGTGACATCGGCTCCCAGAAAGATGACAGGCTGCTGGAATACCGAGGGCCTCTGATGAGGTACAAGCACATTGTTAATTCCTCCAAGCTTTGCGTTTATCTTCAGGCAAAGGTTGGAAAGAGTTTGAGGTGAGGTCTTCACTACATTTTTTACCTGGACACATTGTGTGGCTATACCTAGAAGGGTATCTCCAACACGTTTCACCTCCGCATATACTGGTGTCTTTCCAGGCAAGATAACCACTATTAGCTGTAGGCCCGCATATGTCATTTTCAGATGTTGAAACATGGGCTGCACGCTATCTGCACCCTGGGCATACTTGCAGAAACATGGATGACCATAGATGGGCATTCCTGCATCTTTAGAGATTCTACGCAGCTGCTCAGTGAAATTCTTTAGTAAATTTTCCCTACATTGTTTCTGCGGCACAAAACAAGCAACTGCCCAAACTTTAATTTCAATGCCAGCATAAAACTGCTTTCCTCGCATGTCCCAGACACCCTGGTTGGGTGTGGCCACTGCTTTATTCCGGCCTCCGTATTGCAGCATTGGTGCTGGAAGTACCCTGCCTGTGAGTTCTGTCATTTCATCATGTACAACAATGCCAAATTCTTTAAGGTATGGATCAGGTCCACCCATTATGCTGTTGCCCTTCACTAGTCTACTGATTTCTTCCTGTCTGTCAGGAGCAGCTCTTGCTGTGGCTTTGATCATTGTGGAAGTCTGACTGTCTGTGAGCTTCTTTATACATCGCTGTCCTGCCACAATTTTGCAGACCTCAATTGGTAAGTAGGTATGCTTTTGTTCTTGTCCCACTTGGAGACATGGAAGATGGGGGTATATCAACTGAAGACTATATTTTTGCTTAAAATATTGAGCTACTGTACAGTCTATAGTTTGACCAGTTTCTAGATGCAAAGGAAAAGTTTGATGACTGGCTGATCGTTTGGTCACATTACAAACTCGGTATTTTCGTTTCACCTGTCCACAGTGGGTCACCTCAACTTTCAGACCTTTGACTTCTTTGGTAAACTTGACACGTTGGGAGTCTGTTAGAGGTCTGGTCTGTTCATTGATGTTCTGAATGTCTAAAACCTCACACATTAACTCAATGACAGGCTGAGCCCGGTAGAAAGCAGTTGCAGATATATCAATATTGAGCATCATATTCCACATAGCAGGTTTTACAGACTGATGAAAGCCAAACCAAATCTCTCTGCCCCCTCCCAGAGGGTGGTAGTAACCTTCAGGGGGAGAGAAAAAGGAACAGCCCACTGGGGTGTACCTCATGGAGGGAAGGTGCCTTGTGATAATATCAAGTGCTTGCACTGAATCATTTGGGATTTCATTCAAGTGCCCAGCCAAAGCTTCTAAAAGCAACTGAAAGCTTATAACCGACACCCACTGAACAGACACTCTAAAGGTTTGGTCTTTACACTCGCCTGGAAGGGTCACCTCAATATCAACCCTATCCCGTCCAATTGGCAGTGGGTGTGCCGTGTACATGTTTCTTTTGCCATCATAGCCAGGTTGCCGGTCACCAAATATTTGCATCTTGAAGTGCCGCACCATTGCATCTATTACCTCCCTGTTGACTCTGCGGGGCCGTTTTTCTGGTTTAATATCCACCAAATAATGATACACATCTATATTAGGAATATGAATCCGAAAATGATTGGCTAACAGTCGAATTGGTTTTCCAGCAGTGCCAAGGTCAGGACGACGAGGCGACTGAAACAGCTTAGTTAGAGATCGGGGTCTCAGCGTCTCCATGGTGGCGATTGTCGCCCGGGTTCCCCGCGCCTCCCGCTCCACGCCCCCCGCTCCGCGCCCCCCCGCCGCCGCCGCCGCCGCCGCCGCCGCTGTGAAACGCTCGATCTCCGGAATACTGGCGCTGGGGGTGGGGGAGGGGCCGCCGCGGAGACGCGGGCGCTGGACTGGGGGTGGCCGCGGCGCCCGGCCTGGGGACAGGGACCCGGCTCCCGCGGCTTTTTAGGCCTCAACGACAACAAAAACAATTCCCCCCGTCGCTGCCGCCGCCCAGTTTTTTCTAGACGAGGTTTCGCTTTTGCTCAGACTGGTCTTGAACTCATGAGCTCAAGCGAGCTGCCCGCCTCAGGCCTCCTAGAGTGCTAGGATTATAGCCGGGGGCCACCGCACCCAGCCCTGTTTTATTTTTGTTTTTTAAACTGAATCTCACACTATCACCCAAACTAAAGAGTAACAGCACGATCAAAAACTTACGGTAGCCTGGAACCTCTGGGCTCGAGCGATCCTCCCACCTCAGCCTCCAGAGCGTAGCTAGGACTACAGGCTCCGCACCACCTCGCGGCTGAGTTTTAAAATGTTTTTTTTATAGCAACTGGTGGCGGGATGGAGGTTGTCTCGCTCATTGGCCCAGGCTGGTCTTGAACTCCTCTCATTGGCCCAAGCCGGTCTTGAACGCCGCTCATTGGCCCAGGCTGTTCTTGAACTCCTGGCCTCTAGTCATTCTCCCTTCTCGAGATATGATTTCTAAAAATTTGATTTGCACAGAACTTTTCAGAAGTGTCACTACTAGGGTGACTACTGAGGAAGAAAAATTCCCAGGAGAACTGTTTATCAAATTCTACCATTTGCTTAAGAATGGGTCTATAAATCTATTGTACGTCATGCTTACTATACATGTAGTTAATAGCAATATACTGTGTGCTTGAAAATTGCTAAGAAAGTAGATTTTGTGTTCTTAATCACACAAAAAAGGACAAATATGGGAGATAAGACATATGTTATTAGCTTTATATAGTCATGCCACAATGCATACATATTAAATATCATGTCGTACACCATAAATATATATGATTTTTATTTTTCAGTTTAAAGGAAGGAAGAAACGAAATAAGATATAAAGGAAGGCTGTGGTAGAAAAGAAAGAAGGGTCTATAATAACCTAGAACCAAGGTAGAAGAGTGAAGAAACTGATGGTCCTTTTAAAACAAATGTGTGGCAGCTGCTTCCTCGGGGAATGAAGGAGATCCGTGTCAAGTGATTATATAAAACCCATATTTTGTCCTTTGCGGGTTCGAAATGAATTGGGCTAAATTGAACTTGTGTAGAAATCAACCCTTGATTTTTGTTTTTAAAAGTTATTTGTTCTTTGTATCAAATGATACAAATGTATTTAAATGCTCAAAACCGATAGGTAGGACGGTACAAGAAAAGGTGAAGGTGGTGATGCCAACCAATAAATTAAAAGAGGCTGTTTGGAAAAATCGCTGAGTTCAAGAGTCGGGCAATCGCGTGAAGATTTTCATAAAAACAAAACTTAACCAGACTTAGGCTTCCCTCCTCCTTCACCTCTCCTGGTGTTGTTAAAGGGCTGCCGCGGGTGAATTTGAATCCTTTGGTTTCTCCACTGGGCGGAGCCCTGTGAGAGAGAGCGGAAGGAGGGATCTGGCCCGGCTTGCGCGCCTTCAGGCACGTGGTTCAGGGTTGAGGGAATAGGAACATATCGATCTGGATGAAACATTGGCCTTTTGTGTCCCTGCGTTAGGTACCTTTCAGGGGCGGCTGCAGCTATGAGAGGCTGCGCTCGCTGCCAGCGGTCAAGGCCACCTTGCTCAGCAAAGCAACTATTGTACTTTGAGCTAGTGACTCCCAAGGCTTTGCCGCTTTTTAGGCATTCCTCCAGGAGCTTTCTCCCCCACGAAGCCTCTGCTTTCAACTCAGTTTGTTTTTACAGTGAGTAGCATGTACTCTTTGCCACAGTTAATTATGGCCTCTGTGAGAAAAGAATACAGTACTGTTCTTTATGTCTAAAGGTGATGCTCCCGACTTCACTGTGAGTAGATGCTTTGAAGTCTTTTTTCCAGAGTACCTACTCACCTAGTCTCCTTTATCCAAGCATGCACCAAAACCTAATACCTTTCCTGGGTAGGCGCCACTGAAGCTATAGATTACTTAGGGAGACATAAAGAGACATCACGATTATTTCAGGCATATATACATATCAAATTGTACAGTTTAGGGGACGGTGCCTGAGTCTGGTAAAGTTTCGTTGTTTGTTTTGCAGTTTTAGCCGGGGCTGGGTTTGAATCCACCACTTCCAGCATACGGGGCGAGCGCCCTATTCCTTTGAGCCACAGGCGCTGCCCAAGTTTCGGTTTTTTTATGAAAATCCTCACGTGATTGCCCGACTCTTGATTCAGCGATTTTTCCAAACAGCCTCTTTTAATTTATTGGTTGGCATCACCGCCTTCACCTTTTCTTGTACAGTCCTAACTATTGGTTTTGAGTATTTAAACAGGACTGCTCAGTGGGTAGGGTGCCAGCCCCTTATACCGAGGGTGGTGGGTTCGAACCTGGATCCCCCCAAACTGCAACAGAGAAAAATAGCCAGGCGTTGTGGCAGGCACCTGTCCAGCTACTAGAGAAGCTGAGGCAAGAGAATCGCCTAAGCCCAGGAATTGGAGGTTGCTATGAGTTGTGATGCCACAGCACTCTACTGAAGACGATAAAGTGAGACTCTTGTCTCTTAAAAAAAAAAAAAAAGTTGGGCTTGGTGCCTATGGCTCAAGTGGCTAAGGGGCAAGCCACATACATCCAAGGTGGTGGGTTCGAATTCAGCCCCGGCTGCCAAACAACAATGAAGGTTGCAACCAAAAAATAGCTGGGCATTGTGGCGGGCGCCTGTGGTTCCAGCTACTTGGGAGGCTGAGGCAGGGGACTCGTTTGAGCCCAGGAGTTGGAGGTTGCTGTGAGCTGTGATGCCACAGCACTCTACCCAGGGGGACAGCTTGAGGCTCCTGTCTCAAAAAAAAAAAGTTGTACACTTTAAATGCATGGGTAGTTTATTAGCATATCACTTATGCTCAATAAAGCTGTTTAAAGGAAACACATTTCAGGGAATGAAATACCCAAAAGTAACTGAGATTAAGTAACTGATAAAATACAAAGAAGTTTCTTTTATCTACATCACTGCGTAGTGGGGAAAAATCATAACTATTTTCATTTTTTTCATTTAGCTGCTATTTATCTTAAACTTTTATAAATATAGGTGAGAGCCCATGTAGTGAGAAGATAGCACAGTCAGCTAGGGTGGGTCTAGTTGGTTTAGATCCTACGTGACCTTTACTTCATGTCTCCCATTCTTGTTTTGTAACCTCATCTCTAACCCAGAAGTGTGTATCTTGAGGAGTTTAGGGCAATTGATTTAGGAGATTAACTTTTAATTAGAAATGTTGTTTTGGGTTATGTCAATTTTTGTTTATTATGGGTCATGGTTATGTTAATTACTCTTGTTTAAGATAAGGGTTAGTACAGTTCTTGCTTTTATGTATAAAACTTTGATTTTGGAAATGGAAGAACAGAACAATCTTGGAGAGGCTACTTTCACTATTCTCCAGAATCTCTGACCTTAACAAAGTTTGGTGGATCTATCTCCATCTCTGCATATTGCTGACAGTGACAGGTGGCCAGACCCTCTTCCTCTTTGTCTGGTAACATAGGCACATTGTTTAACTTGCAAAATTTTTCTTAGGGGAGGATATTTCATTTATATTTTATCTACTATTGCTATGATACCTAAGAAAGCACAAAGTAATCACGCCTCAAAAAAAAAAAAAACAAATAAAGTAGGAAAGGAAAAGAGAAAGGAAACACATCGTCTCAGCCCAGTAGTAGATAACACAGCACTGGCATCAGAAACCCTGGCTAAGAAGTCAGGCTGGCCTGGGTCTGAATTCAAATGCTGCCACTTGCCAGCTACATGAGCTGGGGCAAGTCCCTTGTTTTCTCTGAGCTTCAGCTTCCTCACAGAGTCCCTTAGTGAATCAAGCTCAGCAAAGAAGGAACATAAAGAGAGATCATTTGATGATAGCTTCAACTTTAAGTGTGCCTCAAATATCAGTTACTTTGTGATAAATTTGTGTAGGATTTCTGGGAGAATGATTCTTGCAAAAGTTGATCCTAAGAGAAATCCACCAACACTGGTACTAGAGGGTGAGAGGTTAGTGAGTGTCCTCAAAATCTGAAAGCTTCTCGGCTGGGTGCCCATAGCTCAGCAGTTAGGGGGCCGGCCACATGCATCTGGGAGTTCGAACCCCGACCTGGGGCCTGCTAAACAACAAGAACAACAACAACAACAAAAATCCGAAAATTTATCAGGCCTTGAGGACTCTTTTGTTGTTGTTGTTTAGTAGGCCTGGGTTGGGTTCGAACCCACCAGCCCCGGTGCATGTGTCTGGTCCCCTAACCACTGAGGACTTTTAATAATTAAATGAGAAAATAACGAATGTGAAGGCTCACAACAGTACCCGATACATAGTATTATATAATCAAAACAAATTTTTTTTGTTATTGTCGTTGCTGGTGTAATCAATGGTACTTATTTTTTTTAAATTATTATTGGTGATAGAACCACCTACCTCCTAGTAATGTGAGCAGATCATTAATAAAATAAAGCAAGTAGAGTTCCTAGCAGAGAGGCTGAGATAAAAGGTTCAGGTAGTATTAGTTTTCTTACCCCTTCCCTCTCCTTTACTTTGAGCATTCACCTCAAATTCAGCCTACTCCATGAAGCTTTCCCTGATTCATGTCCCTCAACTTGATACGTGGGGCCTTTCGTGTGGTTGCAAGATGGAGTGAGCATCCTTACCAAGTACAGGCTAGGGCGGGAGACCTGGGCTGGGTCAGCTGGCACCGAGCTGCAACACTTCAGCTGCATCTGAATTTGCACTGAGGTGTTGCCCTGGACTCTGTGTACTTTTTTTAGCTGTAGTAGCTATAAGGGCAGGAAGTGGGGTGTCATGGTTGGGTTTTGCAAAAACATGCTGTGGTAGAATTTGAGGTGAAAGATGTTTATTTAGAGATCAAGACCTGTCAAAGGAAGGGGTGGGAGGAGGATCATCCCAACAATGGTGAAGCCAGACCAACAAAGCCTTGGCCAACCCCCTGAGAAGTTCTGCGGTGAGTATTGTCATCAGAGTGCACCCTCACCCACTCAATCACTGGAAGCAGGCTGCCCCCAGAAGAGCAGGATCCCGTGACTTACAGTGGAGACAGACCCTGAAGTAACTGACAGCTGGTGTCTGTGCATACAGTTCCTTCCTTTGAAGGGGTCCAGGAATGGTGTGGCATATTCTCTGTGTTCACCACACTGGGGGAAACCAACAAGGTAACACGAAGCAAACTGTGGATTGTTCAGAATAGTGAATCCCAACCATATCTCAACATGTTAGTTCAGAGGACTGGCAGCCATGTCTTGACACAAGATAGTACGAAACATGAGATGAAATGTCTGTGCACCAGATAACTGTACGTGCGTAGTCAGAGCAGCTGCCACAGGGAAAAGAGAGAGCATAGGTAGAGAAGAGAGGCAGGCCCAGGGCCAAGACCTGAAGCATTGTAGCCAGACTTGGGGAGAGGAGGAGGAACATCAGTGAGGATGAAAACTCCTCAGCAGCCAAAAGAGGGAAAATGTGGGCAATTACAGGTTAGGCATACATGAAACATGTGGAGGATATTAAGGCTGAGCAGTCCTGCCACAGCAGATAGAATAATCCGAACAATTTTTTTTTTTTTGAGACAGAGTCTTATTATGTCACCCTCGGTAAAGTGCTGTGCGTCACAGCTCAAAGCAATCTCTCAATCTTTTGGGCTTAAGCAATTCTCTTGCCTTAGCCTTCCAAGTAGCTGGGACTACAGGCACCTGCCACAACACCCAGCTATTTTTTTACTGAGGTTATCATCATTGTTTTTAGCTGACCTGGGCTGGGTTTGAACCCACCAGCCTCGGTGTATGTGCCTGACGCTGTAACCACGGTGCTACAGGCGCCCTGAACAAATTCTTGCAATAGTAGTTGTGTAACTTATGCATAGTATAAAACTACAAATACTTTTTTTTTTTTGAGACAGAGCCTCAAGCTGTCACCCTAGGCAGAGTACTGTGGCATCACAGCTCACAGCAACCTCAAACTCCTGGGCTCAGTCGATTCTCCGGCCTCTGCCTCCCAAGTAGCGGAAACTACAGGCACCCGCCACAACGGCCGGCTATGTTTTTTTTTTTTTTTTTGGTTGCACCCATCATTGTTGTTTGGCGGGCCTGGGCTGGATTCCAACCCGCCAGCGCAGGTGTATGTGGCTGGCGCCTTAGCCGCTTGAGCCACACGCGCCGAGCCACAACTACTTAGTTTGTTGATTGATAATGTTTTTTTTTCAATACATCTTTTTAGTGGTAATGAGCTGAAATAAACAAAAGTACACACTTGTTGAAAATTTAGGTACTAAATTTTGTCTACATGACGTGATACACATAGCTTACACAAAATGTCTATTGATTTTTACCACCGGTGGAGGCCACAGTGGTATAAGTGACCACACAAAAACAGAAGATGTGAACTAGCTGATAAAGCATCAGCATCTACCTCAGAAGTCAGTAGTTATTTCCAGGATATGCTCAGGGATCACAGGTTTACATGCAACTCTATGAAACATGATTTCTCCTGTAGATCAAATGATTGTTCCTCTAAATTCACTTTGATCAATTTTATTCCAAATTTATTTGTATATATACAAAAAGTGAAGCAGTAGCTATTAAAATATCAGCTTTGGGTGGCATTGGTGGCTCAGTGGGTAGGGTGCCGGCCCCATATAACGAGGGTGGTGGGTTCGAACCTGGCCCGGCCAAACTGCAACAAAAAAACAGCCAGGAGTTGTGGCGGACGCCTGCAGTCCCAGCTACTTGGGAGGCTGAGAAAAGAGAATAGCCTAAGCCCAAGAGCTGAAGGTGGCTGTGAGCTGTGATGCCACAGCACTCTACTGAGGGTAACAAAGTGAGATTCTGTCTCTAAAATAAATAAATAAATAATAATAAAAAAATCATTCTTACAGGCTCAGCACCTATAGCACAGTGGTTAAGGTGCCAGCCACATACACGGAGGCTGGCAGGTTTGAACTGGGCCGGGGCCAGCTAAACAACAATGACGACTGCAACAATAACAAAAAATAGCCAAGCATTGTGGTGGGCACCTGTAGTCCCAGCTACTGGAAGGCTGAGGCAAGAGAATCACCTAAGCCCAGGAGTTGGAGGTTGCTGTGAGCTGTGACACTACAGCACTCTACAAAGGGCAAAAAACTGAGACTCTGTCTCTTTAAAAAAAAAAAAAGTCAGCTTTATTAGCCAAACAGTTTAATGACACTAACTTTATATCAGTGTCCTCAGGTAATTCAAATAGAAGTTAAATTAAGGGCAGCGCCTGTGGCTCAGTGAGCAGGGCGCCAGCTCCATATACCCAGGGTGGTGGGTTCAAACCTGGCCCCAGCCAAACTGCAAGGAGAAAATAGCCAGGTGTTGTGGTGGGCGCCTGTAGTCCCAGCTACTTGGGAGGCTGATGCAAGAGAATCACCTAAGACCTAAGCCCAAGAGCTGGAGGTTGCTGTGAGCTGTGATACCACAGCACTCTACCAAGGGTGACAAAGTGAGACTCTGTCTCTTAAAAAAAAAAGAAATTAAATTAAAATGAGTCCAATTATTTTATCTAATGCATGAAATCAAAATAATAATTTTGAAGGTTAATTCTGATGGAGGTAAAACATGTGATAGCATTGTAAACACTATTGTAAGTTCAGTGACAAAATTTAATGTCAAATATATAATTACTTGGGTTTTTTTCAGTGATGATATGAACACAAAAAAGAATGTTTTTTATGCAAATAAGAAATAAGTTTAACAAAGAAATTTCTTAACTGAATAAAGACATTCTTTTTAACACATTTTAACACTTTTGTGGGATAGGTTATCAATTACATCCATATATAATCAATTATTTGTTTATTTATTTATTTTGAGACAACATCTCACTTTGTTGCCCCCAGTAGAGTGCTTTGACATCATAGCTCACAGCAACCTCAAACTCTTTGACTCAAGTGATCCCCTTACCTCAGCCTCCTCAGTAGCTGAGACTACAGGTCCCCACCACAACACCCAGCCATGTTTTTAGAGACAGAGTCTCACTCTTTTTTTTTTTTTTTTTGAGACAAAGCCTCAAGCTGTCACCCTGGGTAGAGTGCTGTGGCATCACAGCTCACAGCAACCTCCAACTCCTGGGCTCAAGCGATTCTCCTGCCTCTGCCTCCCAAGTAGCTGGGATTACAGGTGCCCGCCACAAAGTCTGGCTATTTTTTTTTTGTT
>CAUYQV010170620.1:0-49223 GCA_963574575.1 Galagoides demidoff | reverse complement strand
GGGTCTCACTTTTGCACAAGCTGTTCTCGAACTCTCCTCCTCCCACCTCAGCTTCCCAGGGTACTAGGATTACAGGCGTGAGCCACCTTGCCCGGCCTAATGTAGAATTCTTATTGGTGTGGTGGTTGACAAAGTGTCAGACCCTTTTAGGTGTAGTCTTTGTTTTCAGCCTCAAATACTATCAGGTAAAGAAATAGTCTATTTGTTTTGCTGAACATACTTAGGAGTTTAAATAAAAATAAACCAGATAAGAGTCTCATGCACAGGAAGTATTTACTGATGGAAACTGAAAATATTAGAATCACATTTGTACTTTATATTAGTAAAGTGTACTACAGAAGGCCCATGATTTCTTAATTTTTTTTTTTTTTTTTTGAGACAGAGCCTCAAGCTGTCCCTCTGGGTAGAGTACCTTGGCACCACAGCTCACAGTAACCTCCAACTTCTGGGCTCAAGCGAGTCTCCTGCCTCCACCTCCCAAGTAGCTGGGACCACAGGCGCCCGCCACAATGCCTGGCTATTTTTTTTGGTTGCAGCCATCATTATTGTTTGGTGGGCCTGGGCTGGATTCAAACCCGCCACCTTAGGTGTATGTGGCTGGCGCCTTAGCCACTTGAGCCACAGGTGCCAAGCCAGTTTCTTAATTTTTTAACTTTTAATTTTTTATTATTCAGGATTCATTGAGGGTACAAAGAATTAGGTTACACTGATTGCATTTATTAGATAAAGTCCCTTTTATAATTGTGTCCTGCCCCCAAGAGGTGTGCCATACATCATGATTCCCCATCCCTCTCCCTACTCCCTCATTCCCCGACCTGCCCCCCCATATTACCTCATCTGCTGCCTTCATATTAGAGTTGAGTACACTGGATTCTTGCTTCTCCATTCTTATGATGCTTTACTAAGAAGAATGTGTTCCAACTCCATTCAGGTTAATATAAAAGATGTAAAGTCTCCATCTTTTTTAGTGGTTGAATAATATTCCATAGTATACCTTAATATTTTTAATGTTTATTTTTTCCTACTTACCGAACTTACTGGACAACCAGCCACATGGTGTGTACAAATAATATCTATCTATCATCTATCTATCTATTTTTTTTTTTTTTTTTTTTAGAAACAGGGTCTTGTTCTATTGCCCAAACCAGAGTATAGCGATGAACTCAAAGCTCACTGCAGCCTCCAACTCCTAGGCAATCCTTCTTGCTTTAGCCTTTGGAGTAGTTAGGACTACGGGAGCATGTCTCCACAACCGGATAACGTTTTTATTTTTAGAGATGAACTCTTGCTATGTTGCCCAGGCTATACTTGAACTTCTGGCCTCAAGCAGTCCTTCCACCTTGGCCTCCCAAAGTGGGATTACAGGCTTGAGTCACTGAGTCTGGCAGCAACAATCTCTTAATTTTCCTGAAAAAAATGTTTTCCAAATCCCAAGCATATTTCCTGTCTTATGTTTATCTCTCCTTTCGCTATGTTTAACTGCACTGTGGGAGGAAATGATTTAAGTACTGTTCATTGCAGAAAGGTTTTTCTCAACAGCAGACGTTCTCAAAGGGTTTATTTTTAGTAATCAAAACTGCTGAGGTGCTTCTGGTACCCAGTGGGTTGAGGTCAGAGATACGGCTATCCATCCATCTTATAATACACCCTCTTCCCTTCGCTTTGTACCCTGCTGCTAAGCAAAGAATTATCCCACCAAAATGTCAGGCGTGCTGAGGTAGTAAAGCCTGCTATAGACATCAGCTGTGCCCTGCTCCATGTTGGGCTGAGTCCCTGTGTGGCAATCGGGAAATGTGTCCAAGAGGCCTGATGCTGACTCACAGATGACAACTGTGCTACCTTTGGGAAAACTCGCTATGCTTGTTAGACTTGATGGGTGTTTCTGTGTCTGTCAGACACTTAGTTTGTAATGGAAAGTGGGATGGAGTCTTTGAAGCAGAGGCTGGGCTGGAGCACAGTCTATTTAAAGAACACTAGACTGTGAGTCAGCAGCCCTGGCTCTGCATCGCAGGCTGTGGGGTTTGAACAACTCGCCTCATCCCTCTAGACCTGTGGGGTTTGAACAACTCGCCTCATCCCTCTAGAGCTGTGGGGTTCAAACAACTCTCCTCATCCCTCTAGACCTGTGGGGTTCGAACAACTCCCCTCATCCCTCTAGACCTCAGTCCACGTACCTATCCAGTAAGGGTTAGAATGAGCTCCTGTTCGAAAGTGTCCTAACCAAATAAAAAAATTACCTCATAGTTAATATGAACTTTGATCATAGCTTAGAGTATTTATCTTCTTGACCTGTAGTTCTCTGAAACTTTTCTCATCAAAAACAGGAATCATTTTTAAATATCTGCACTCAGGATTTATGGTCTTGCATAAAGGTTTATATTCTAGGAAAAGAAAATGGTGTTTAAATGTTGCCCCTCTGCAGTGAGCTTCCTGGAAATGTTACCACATCACTTACGGTGAGGAGCTGCCCATGTTTTCCTACCGGACAGACACCGACACGGCTGAGGGCGAAAGCCCCTGGAAAGGCCGTCGGGCCCAGCCAGGTCTGAGGGGAGCCGCTGGGAATTGTGGCCTTTTAAATTCTGACCTCAGCCCTCGTCCTACACCACTCCCTTCCCTGAAAACTCCCTGGATAGACCGAGAATTGGTCTGACTCATCACTACCCAAAAGTTTGTTAGAGGACATGAGGAAAAGAAGAGGAAGCAGGATGAAAGCGTTGCTGAATGCTGAGCCCTTATTAGGCGCTTTACGAATGTCATTGATTTAATCATCGCAAATACCCAGTGAGTGGCCAATGTTAACTTGACTGATGAGACATGGAGGCTCAGGAAAGTCGCCTTATTCATAAGGGACAGGGAACCTTAATTGTGGTGGCTGAAATAATAAAATGGATGTACTGGGTCACATACCTGAGAAGCCCAGAACTGGAGGGAGGAGAAGAGCTTGATCCGAGATCTTAATAAGGATCACCACTGTTCCCTGTCTCTCTGGTTCTTTCCTGAGTTTTCTGAAGTGCCAGCTTTGCCTGGAGCCCACACAGGGCCTCCCAGGCCTCCCCCTCATGCCTGGCTGCTTCTCAGCACACTGGTTCCCCCCACACTCTGGGATTCTCTCTTTCTCGCCGGCTCTTTCCGAGTCACATGCTTGTCCCTGAACTAATCGCTCTGCGTTGGGGAAGGTGAGTTGATGCTGGGAGACATTAATCAAGGAAGGCCTATTGGAGGCGCTGTTGGGTCAAAGGTACCGGTTAAAAGCGGATTGAATTCATCTGGTGCCATTAGCAAGAAAAATTTGACAAACTAGAAAGCTATGGACTGGGCATAGGTTGGGAAATGCCAAAGACTCGGAGTTTCTAGTACAAAAATATATTTTAAGTAAATTAAACTTTAAATTCAAACATCAGGAAAATAGAAAGATGATTGCCAGATTCTGAGAGACTAGTTCTTAATTCCAAGTCAAGTTCTAGAAGCTTTAGAGATCTTATATTAGTAATTTAGAGTTTATTATTTACTAACATTGAGAATTTGGTTTAGATAAGTCGTGGACGCCAAACGACAGTTTCACAAGTATGTTTTTGTCACTGTGCACATACTTCTCATGAAAATGTAATGAGGGAAGCCTGGTTCCCTACACCAACCCTCCTGATCATCTTGAAATGAGATAGTAAGAAAGAATCTGAAAAGTCTTGGGATCTATAATGTTATTCTTTCCCCTAATACCGTACTGATTTCCAAAAATGAATATTAGTGTTTAGCTATGAAATAGTTCTCCCTGATTAATAATGTGATATTTTTAAAGAAATTTGAATCTATTACCTATGATTTTAAAATAAGGAAGCTATTTTTTTAAATAAATAAAACAATAGATAAATAGAAAGATGATTGCTAGATTCTAAGGTACGGTACTGGTTTCACAGAGTCTCACTTTGTCACCTTAGGTAGAGTGCTGTGGGGTCATAGCTCACAGAAACCTCAAACTCTTGGACCCAAGTGATTTTCTTGCCTCAACCTCCCAAGTAGCTGGGATTTTAGGTGCCCGCCACAACGCCTGGCTATTTTTAGGGACAAGGTCTCACTCTGGCATAGGCTGGTTTCAAACCTGTGAACTCAGGCAATCCACCCACCTCGGCCTCCCAGAGTGCTAGGATTATAGGCATAAGCCATCGCACCTGGTCTGAAGCTAAATCTTTAAAAAAGGAAGACTATATTATCTTGTATGATGAAAAGTTTTATATATATAATATAAAATGTAAAATCTTTTATTAAGAGAATTCACATGGGCTGAAGAAAAATGCCTGAGCAGCAATTTACCTCTTAAAAATAAAAACTATGGGGGCAGCACCTGTGGCTCAAAGTAAGGTGCCAGCTCCATATGCCAGAGATGGTGGGTTCAAACCCAGCCCCAGCCAAAAATAAATAAAAACTATGGAATGTGAACATTAAATCCATTTGTCCTCAAAAAATCAAGGGAACTCAGTACAATTTAACATGAAATGGTAGGATTTACATTAGTTATACATTTTGACATTTTCCTGTATTGATAGATACCAGGAGAGAGTAAAAGCAGGCATCTAATCTATCATATAACTACCAATATACCAAACTATTCTCTATCAATAGCCTATCTGGGTGGGAAATGTATCCATTCTTTTAAAAATGACTTGCTTTGCTAGTTAAAAGCTTAAGATTGAACAAAACATGGCTTGTAAGGAAATTGGCACAAACATTTTAAATATTAATTTTGGATTTACACCAGGCTACCTTTAAACCACAAAAGTAGAAATAATCAAAATCAAAATGAAGTGAAGCAACTCCTTTATAATGTTACCTGTTAAAACAGAAAACAGACCCCAGCAATAGGAGGAATCCTCTCTGTTGACCTGTTTGGGAACAGCACTCTTTGCCTGTGGGCTGGAGTCGCACTCAGCTTCCTGCAGCCGGTCTACTGATGGACAGTTAGGTGCAATTCTGGAGATCAGACTTTGTGTGGCCACAATGTCTGTCTAGAGGACATCTAAAAGTGTCACAATTTCTAGCTAATATAAATGTAGACTTAAATAGTGGAAGGCCTCAAATGGGGCCATGTGAGGAATGGGTCCTGTGATGGGCACACAACCAACTACGTGGATTTATTGAAGGAACTTGGATGTCTCACCTAGAAATTTTAAGACTTCATTTCTTTTTCCAAATATCCAAAAAGTTAATTTGATACAGACAATTAAGTTTTCTATTCTGTAGCTCTTTAAGGAAAACAGGAAGCCGTGGATGATGCCTACAGGAATGTGGGCTTTGCATCATTATTAGGAGGACTTTTCAAACAGTGAGAGGCAGCTCAGGTGAGTGGTTAAAGCATAAGATTATAGAGTCAAAAGTTGTGAGTTGGAATAGTTGCTCCCCCAAGCATTAATTGTGTAATCTTTAAAAGATGTTTATTCACTCTAAGCCTCAATTTCCCTGTCTGATAAGTAGGGAGGGTAATATCTAACTTAGGGTTGGATAACCAGAGCTCATATAATGACCAGGTGAGTCAAAGTATGCTAAGTGCTAAGTGTAGTGACTTTTATTGATAAGGAGTCAACGATGATGGCTCAATAGTTGTTGCATATGTCATCCTCATACTGTCATTATTATTTGCCTCAAGTATCCAATGATATAAACTCCTGACTTTGAAAATAGTAATTTTAGCCATCATCTGATATCCTCAGAGTTCAGAGTATAGAACCCTAATCACGTTGCTTCTTTAGGTGTAAGAAGTAGGGGCTAGCAGTCCTCTGGTCTGGATTTAAATATTAGGGTTTTTTTTTGTTTTTTCTTTAATAGCCTGCTGCAGTGCCTGGCTATTTTTGTTGTTGTTGTTGTTGCAGTTGTCACTGTTGTTTAGCAGGCCCGGCTGGGCTTCAACCTGCCAGCCTTGGTGTATGTGGCCGGCGCCCTAAAGGCGCCAAGCCTTAGATGTTAGTTTTAAATCTTACCATCTCTGTAATATTGAATAAAATAGTTGATTTGTATGAGCTTCAGTTTTTTTGTAATCAATAAATTAGGATTATATCTTTCAAAATAAACAAAAATGAGTTTGTTTACCCTAAGTAACAAATAGTATAATAATCAAAACAAGAATAAAACTTCTTGAGCATATCCTCAGAGCCAGGTACTATTCTAAATGCTTTACATACATTAACTGATTTTTTCTTTATGATAACACTAGGAGCTAGGTATTATTATTAAACCTATTTTACAAATAAGGAAACTAAGGCTAAAAAAAATAAGATCATGTGCCAAGATCACGCAGTTTGTAAAGGGCAGAGTGGGGACCACAAGTGTGAGAGCTGCTGGAGACATGCTCATGACCTTTCCCATCACAGGGCTTGACCTTGAACTTGCATCTGCTCATCCCTTCCACCAGGCACTGGAAGGCCACTTAGCCAAGATATGGTAACAATTAAAAAGAGATTCAAACTTGCCACGGGTAGTGATGTAAGAGCTAAGAATTCTTTTTCTTTTTTTTTTTGAGACGAAGCCTCAAGCTGTCCCTCTGGGTAGAGTGCCATGGCATCACAGCCCATAGCAACCTCCAACTCCTGGACTCAAGCGAGTCTCCTGCCTCAGCCTCCCAAATAGCTGGGACCACAGGCACCCGCCACAACGCCTGGCCATTTTTTGGTTGCAGCCATCATTGTTGTTTGGCTGGCCCGGGCTGGGGATACGAACCTGCCACCTTAGGTGTACGTGGCTGGCACCTTAGCTGATTGAGCCACAGGCGCCGAGCCGAATTATTTTTCTTGAATGCGGCTCAGATTGCCTCCTGTTCGATGAAAAATTCCTCTGAAAAGTACAAACTTGGGGGCTCCCCTTTGGAAATTGAGACTCAGTAATCTGGGGTGATTACACATATTTGTGACACCACGAACATATCTATGTGAACTTCCTCTTCGTCACCTCCACCTGAGGTCGCTGCCACTCACCTTTAGGAGTGGAGCCTGGAAATTTGTTACTTTCCAGGGATCCTGTTGCATAGCCAGGGTTGATCACGAATGCTGTATATGACCCTATATGTCTTACAAATAGGAGCTTCTCCAGTTTGAGGGAATTTTCTAAATAAAAATAGGTCCCTCAGTGACCTTAAGTTTTCCAGTTTATAGTCATGGAGACGTCCTCCCTCTAATTGATTAGGAAAGAGACACGATTAGAGTAACAGATCGGTGGAATCTGTTGTTGCGTTTACTTTATAGAAAAGCTTCACTATCCCATCTATGTGCCTTAAGAAACCATTGCGGTCATCTCCCTGATCATCTAAGATTTTCTCTAATAAATGGAAGATGGAGACGAAGGAACTAAGTGAACAAGTTCAAAACCTGAGCGCAAACCAACCTCTCAGCCTCTAAAAGATACATTGGATAAAATAAAATAAATAGAAAGGAATCCAAATTTCAGGTATATTGAGTTTGTCAAATAAGCCTGCATGGAAGTTCTCTCTCCACCACAGGTGTGTGGACTTTACTGGTTAGAAAGAGCAGGAGGAGCAACATTCGGGTCCAAGAAGATTTCTGTCTGTGAGAAACATCTTTAATTATAGTTCACATGCAGTAGGAAAGGGTGAACTTTGAGCTCAGCACATAATCCTTAAGAATGAAAAACATTGGTTAGAAAAATGGTTCACAGATAAGTTCTGTAGAGTCAGGTATAAAGAGAGCTGTGTGTCTACCGTTGAGTGGCAGTGACACAGAGTGGTGGCAACAGCGAGAATGATTCCACATCTATGTCTGGGTTACACATGTGGGTGTCTGTACCCACATTTAAATACACACGCACTCTCCCTCACGCACAAATACACATATTTCGAGATTATACCATCATAAATAATTAGAAAAAATCAACAGTGCATTACTCTTGCTTTGGCTAATTATATGCACAGAGGTGTATCCCCAAGTTTTATTACAGAATACGCAAGGGGAAATAGGTTTCATAATTCTTTAGTTGGAATTTGACTCACAGCCAAAATAATTTCCAGTGTTTTTGTTTCCCTTTTCCAAAACAGAGCTGGGGAAATGACAGATCCTTTTTCACGAGTGCAAACGCCGCACGCAGTGTGGTTCCCTTGGTTTTATCATGATGTAAACACCTACAGGAGATATGGACGCTGTGAAACTCCAAAATAGCTGGAAGATAAACGTGCAATGAGAATTTTTCAGATATACTCTGACAGCAAGTTGTGGCAGAATGTTGAGCAGGGAGCACAAAAATGACACTAGGTGACTAATTCTCAAGAGAAGGGAATGAGTCAAGTGTGTCCAAAGGAGCAGAGCAAAGTGTGTATCAGAATAAGAAAAGGGCACGATAAATAACTTTATATAACATAGAAGGAATAGAGAACTGACGTACCATGAAGGAGAGGCTTTTACAAAATCGTACTGAACTTTAAAAGACTATTTTTAAAATGTGCTGGGAGTGCCGAGTTGATAATGAAAAGTATCTGTGCATTTTGGCTCAAATAACAGATAAATGAGATAGAAATTGAACAGAGAACAGAGACCTTGGCTCTATTATGCCAGGAGGACGTGCTATTTTGTTTCCTCCAGTCAATAAGAGGGAACTAGATTCTTTGGGCGCCATCTAGTGATGAAGTGGAGAAAGGCAACTAAAAGTGTGAATTTTCTTGGTTTTGGTGATATACTTGGTACAGGAAAAATAAGTATAATGAAATAGCTGAATTTCAGGGATAAGGCATCAGTTTGAAACTATTGAGGAAATCAATATTCATTAGAATAAATAAGTGACTTGGAGAAGGCAGGGAATTTTGCTTAGGTTTTTGCTTAATCTCTAGCAAAACTAGTATCTAGTATTCTAGATACTATTCTAGCATACTAGAATCTTAGTATTGCACTGTTGATTTTTTCTAATTATTTATGATGGTATAATCTTGAATAGAGTCTTAATCTCTAGCAATGCTAGTATCTAGTATTCTAGATACTATTCTAGCATCTAGAATAGTATCTAGCCTATTACATAAAATGTATATAAGTTCAAACAAAATGAATAAACGTAGACAAAAATTAGAAGATTTCAGAAACTATATAAATTTTGTTCAACATATATATTGAATCTATACCTACTTTTTTCTTTAAAGGATGACACAACTTCTACGAATCATTTAAAATAATACATTTGGAGTTATTAGACTAAAGCATTGTCATTGCTGTAGATTCCTCAAAATCATAAGGGCTCTTTGCAGAGTTGGAACCAGAATACTAGAAAATCTAGATACAAATAAATGAAATGCTTTCTTTTCTGCTTCTTGACTTTGGTTTCTGAAAATGAATGTGATGCCTGGAACTGCTATAGTCACCTTGTGCCATGAGGGATGAACTCACACACCAAGCATGACAAAGTACACAGATGGAAAAAATGGGCTGGGCATTTATGACATTGGTGAAACATTAAATTAACCAACCGACGCTGTCCTACCTTGAGCTTCTTATTATATGAAAAATAAAGTCTCCCCTTTACAAGCCACTTAGAGATAAGGTTCCTGTTAATGCAACTGAAAACTGCTCAAACATGTAAGAAATGGAGTAAGAATCAGAAATATTAGTTTAAACATTCTTGAAAAAAAGGATGTGAGAATGAGTCTCTTTTTGAGAACAGAAATGAGAAACATATTCCTGCATTTTATAAAATGAACAAATGGTATATTGAAGACAAGTCTAACAAAACATATTTGGTGAACTTTAAATTGAGGCAAGGTGGTGCTAAATACAATAGAAAGAACAATAAAGAGATAAAACTGAAGCTTTGCTTACGATTTCATGGGTGCTATCATTTAATAGACTCTTAAAAACTAAGCTGTTATAACTTTCTCAAATGTTCTGCCAATAAAAAAACAGGTGAACCATATTTCAGCATAAGGGATCTATGCTGTACCAAATTTACCGGCTACTAAAAATGGTGCTCTTGTGTTTTATACATTGATATACGATATTAATCCAAATGTGCTACCTCAAGATAGGGTAGTTGCTTTCAAAGGTGAAATTTCTGAGTTACAAATTTCAATGACCAAGTGTATTTCCTCCATAAAACATATGAATGCACTTTTCAGCTCTCACCTTTCACTTTCTTGAAACCAGATTAAAACAGAAACAAAACTCTGAATTGAAGGGAAAATTAAAAATGAAGCTAGTTTTTTTTTTTAATTCAAAGAAAACATGAAAATAATGAAAACATTTCAAGGTCAAAGAAAACATGAAAATAATGAAAACATTTCAAGGTTAATTGAGATGTAGATTTTATTTGGATTAAATTTATATGTATAGTGAGACTTGGAAGGTGCAGTGACTTGCATTGTATTATTTCCAACAAACACTCATATACACATAGACACACACGCACCCCCATAAACAGAACCAGACCCAACAAACAGAAGTGACAGCTCCTTTCAGGATGAGATGCGAATCACTATCATTTTCTTTGAAGTGATTTTTTTGATAGGAGATTTTTTTAAAGTAACCATGTTATTATTATTATTTCTCACCTTCCATTGATGGCAGGGAACAGCACACCAGCTGATGACACTGTCAGTCATCTTGCCATCTGTTATAGCTCCCACTGCATCATTACAGTCATGTTGTTTCCATTTCAATCAACTTTCAATAAAATCGAACTTCTCCAAGTCTTGGATTTATGAAAATGTGCTTTTACAATTTGGTAGAATTCTGCCTTCGTTCTTGTCATTTAAACACTATAGTTATTCTTGGCACTATCTCACTGTGATCAATAATGTAATAAATTTAAGGGCTGAAAGGATTTATGTGTAAGCCACCTTTGTATCAAAGCTGCGAGACATTCTCAGAATCTTTTTCTTAAGTAAACACTGTCACAGTATGATAATAGAATATGTGATATGTGGTGTTTTTCATTAACCTCGAATATATCTCTTTTTGCTTCTTTGTAATTGTCAATTATATCATAAATAATACTTTTATCATAACTTTATAGCACCCCTGTGAGATAGGTGTATTTTCATTCCCATTCTACACATAGCAAAACTGAGGTTCAGGTTGGTGAATAAGTTATCAGAGGTCACATAGCTATCAAAAGGTAGATAAATGCTAAGCATCTGAATCAAAACTAACTGAGTATAACAAACTATGGCAAATAAAAAAAAGGAAATCTTTATTTTTTTTTCCTTTGAGACAGAGTCTTACTCTGTTTCCCTGGGTTTGAGTGTCATGGTGTCATCATAGCTCACAGCAGCCTCAAACTTTTGGGTTTAAGAGGTCCTCTTGCCTCAGCCTCTCAAGTACCTGGGACTATGGGCACCTGCCACAATGCCTGGCTAGTGTGTCTATGTTTAGTAAGTCTCACTCTTGCTCAGGCTAGGCTAGAACTCCTGAGCTCAAGTAACCCACCCACCTCAGCATCCCAGAGTGCTAGGAATAGAGATGTGAGCCACTGTGTCCAAGCAAGTGATCTTACTCTCTCTACTCAGGTGATACAATCATTTTTTAAATTTGCTTGTTGAAAATTATGTCAGAAAGGATCATTTACTTATTGGTGGTGGAAACATAAAATGGTACAGCCCACTCTCATGAATGATTTGGCAAGTTCTCATAAAACTGAATGTGCAGTCCTCATATGGACAGGCAACTGTTTTGTTTATTTTACAGAGAAATGAAATTTGTATTTATGCAAAAACCCATATACAAATGTTCACAAAGACTTTATTTATAATAGACCCCAATTGGAAAAAACACCAGATGTTCTTGGGCATGTGAATAGTTAAACAAACTGTGACACGTTCCTACTGTGGAAACCTACTCGACAATAAAAAAGGATAAACTGTTCATACACGTAACTTAGGTAGGTCTCAAAGGTGCTAGGGCCGAGTGGGAAAAACATTCTGAAAGGTTAGATACTGTTTTTGGTTGTATTAAATTTTCAAAATGAGAACAATTACAGAAATGGAGAACAAATTAGCAGATATCAGGGGTTAGGAATGGGGTAACTGGGCAGGAAGGCAGTAGATGTGGTTACGAAAGGGCAATCCAGGGATCCCGTGTTCTGTGTTATTATGGTAGGGAGAGATGCACAGACTTACACGTGTCATAAATAGCACAGAGCTGAACACACACACAGACCCAGCTACCTAGTCTACAGTGAAACTGAGGAAACTTGGATAAAATCCATGATTGTGCCGGTGACAATACTCTCCTGGTGATACTGTCATATGTGTCTGCAGGATGTAATCACTGGAGAGAATTGCATAAGAAGGTACGGGGATCTCTCTATTACGTTTTTACATCAGCATCTGAATGTACAATTATTTCAAAATAAAAGGCTCAATTAAAATTATTATAGGTAATCCTGTTATCCTGATGAATCATAATTAGAATTATTTTTTCGCACATCAAGTAAAAGCAAACTGAACTGTCTCTACATACTTTAGCCCCAAAGTGAAATATAAAAATAGTTTCATTCACCAGAAAAAAAGCAACCCGTCCTTCATTGGCGCCTTGTTTTTATTGTTAGTGGATCAATGAACAAGTGACTCCGTCACGCTGGGTCTTTGCGTTAGATGGACATGCATTATACAGTGTTTTTTGAAGTGTGAAAAGAAACCCCTTACCCGTCCAGCTTCCTCCTGCATTCATTCATTATCTGAGCCTCTGCTTGTATGTTTTGTCTCTATTTATTTATTTATTTTGGTTTTCATTTTCAGTGACACTGATTTTTAAAAATATGCCCCTATTTGTCAAAGCCCACTGATTATTTTAAAATATATCCAGTGCAAAACGTTTGCTTTTTTTTTTTTTTTAAATGGCAACACAGTTTGATTTAAACAGCATGGAGGGGAAGTATCTCTGAAAAAAAAGAAGAGGTTTGAAATGCTGATGTCTCTAAATGCAGTCAATACTAATGAGTGAAGGCATAAGTTACGCGGCTTCTGGTTTGGGCTGTCATTTTCTTTACTGGCTCTCTCTCCAAATTCCCCACCTTCCTCTCCCCAGCCATTTTCGTTCAACCTGTCCCAGCTGTTGGTGTTGATCTAAGACACACAAAGCAGATTCGCCTTTATGGTTGCCAAGGAGACACTGCTTCTTTAAAAAAAAAAAAAAAAAATCTCTCTTCTGAAAAGAATTATCATGTTATGTATTCACCCAAGTCTGAAAGCAAGTTTTCCATATCATGAAATTACACATTTAATAAAAATTCAGTGCTGCTAAATTAACCTCTGACATTTCCTGTCCACTTCAGTGATCTTAGGTTGCTTCCCGAGACACATACTCTCTCTTTCAAAGTTATGAATACATTCATCTGGCCAGAGAGAGCTAAATAGAATAAAAACAACTCTCCTTCCCGTATTACTGCTTCCCAGTTTAGAATCTGTAGCAATTATGTACATCCCTCCCTGATCTTCCCTTTATTCAAATTTATGGCTGAATGTACTTTATAAACTTGCACTTGTAGCTGGCATGATCCAGTTGAGAAATTTATTACCCACTGTCTTATACCGTGTGTTGTGTCATCTATATTAGCGTTGTCATTTCAATTAGACTGACGAATAATGTCATTGTTACATTGTTCTGTGCTAATTTTATATCTCTTCCTTCCCTCTTCCTTGCCCCACTAACTCACGGATAAACAGCAAAATCAGTCCGTTCACAAACGTTAGTTAAACTTCCATTGTGTACTTAGTGCTTTCTAAGAGCCTCAGACACAGCAGGGAATAAGAAAAGTCTTAGGATTTTAATTATATGTGAAGAAAAGCTGATTTACTCCATGTGTCAGTAATCTTCTACTCTGCGATTACAAACAAATGCCACCAAAACTCGTTCGCTGGTATTTGCTCCTCATATTCCTAACATAGAAAATGGTAGATACGATATAAAGAGAAAAGTTAAAAAAAATGTAACATTGCTATAAGCAGAGTCATTAACCTGCTGCATTCTGTGTCCAGAATCTGAGGTGTGGATATAAAGTTAGCCCCTGCACTCCAGGAAGAACAGGAGAGACCAACCAAGATAAAGGCCTGGGATAGGAGCTCCCCAGACTATGAAAGGGATAAAGGAAGCTTTTGCCTAACAATTGGAGTTACAGCTTGTTAAAGTTTGTTTAACTTGTGAAAGCTTGTTAGAGTTGCTTAATTAAGAGAAGGGGGAAAGTATAAACTGCCCTACTTACTGTTGCAATGGCTGGACCTGCATTTGTCTCCAGTATCATATGTAGGTCAGGTCAAAGTCAGGTACACAGAACCTGGCTCCTGATTGGGGTCTCTGCAGCACTGGAAGGAAGTATAAAGAGCAAGCATAAAAGACAAGCCAAGAACACAGAAAGAAAAAAAATCCCTTCAAAATGAGCTTGAAAATCAAACCCCCAAATATGTCAGAAATATTATAACAGAAAAGATAACCAGGATCATTAAATATTGGGAAATATAATCGCTCTGGGTAGAACTAGCTAACCTGAAAAACAACAACAACAACAACAAAAATGTGTTCAAGATTTTAACCAGATTTTCCAAAGAGATAAAGCATAACAGCTTTTAAGAATATAAAGCTAATAAAAACAAAAGGAATAGGATATGAAAAAGAATTATGTAAAAACTTAGAAAATAAAAATTTTCTTATAGAAAAAAGATATAAATATAAATAACTTCATAAAGTGGATTAACTCAAGGATAAATGAGGTTGAACAGAAAATTTTAGAATATTAGGAAAAAGCTACTTGAGAAATAAACAGAGTTTAGCCCAAGAAGATAAGAGATTGAAGAATCTGTATAAAATAGCAGGTAAGAGGGGTGAGCCTGTGGCTCAAAGGAGTAAGGCGCGGGCCCCATATGTCATATGTTGGAGGTGGCAGGTTCAAACCCAGCCCTGACCAAAAACTGCAAAAAAAAAAAAAAAAAAAAAAAGGAGGTAAGAGACACAGTTATGCTATTAAAAGGCTTCAAAATTTTCTTACTAAGAATTTCTGAAAAAAAGAATAAAAGAAATAGCTGAAAAGCAATAGTTAAAGATCTAATGGTTTAAAATTACACAGATCAGGAAAGGATACAATTTCACATTGAAATTCCACATTGAATGCGCAGTAGGATATATTTAAAAATAAATGTATTGCTTATTCTAGGGAGAAGATTCTCCCAATTAAGCCTGTTCCCTATTGCAAAAATGTAAATTTCAAAGGTATAGATGAAACCATCAATGAATTGTCTAGTTACAGAATTTAATTTATTGCTTTAGTCATATACATACTAAAGTTACATGTTAGGTGATAAATACAGCAACCTAGACACACTGCTTTTCCCTTCAACCACATTAAAAAAATAATTCAGCTCTTTAAATGCATCTTTCACATCAGTTTTTTGTCATCTTCAGAGCTATTTTTAAATCATCACAGCAGCATCACTTGTATCTCAGCAAGATAAAGCATTCTGTGACTGTACACATGATGTTGACACTGGAGGTTCCTATTCCCTTATGTAAGTATAGTTTCATTGTTATTTTTATTTTTACTCTAGGTTTATACTCCTAATCCTCACAATGCAATGGCGGTTATTGCTTATTAAAGTAATCTTTTGTTTATAGTGGCCTCTAACACTTGCAAATGTGATATCAAAATCTGGAAATAAATGATAAAATTTTACATGGAAATTAAGCAACCTGCCGCTGAATGACCTTTAGGTCAATGACAAAATCAAAAACATTATTTGAATTGATTGATAATGATAACACAAGTTACTGAAATGTCTGGGGTATAGAAAAAGCAGTGCTAAGTGGAAAGTTTATAGCACTAAATGTCTGTATTAAAAAAGATAGAAAGTCACAAATTAGCCACCTACTGCCACACCTCAAGGAACTTAGAAAACAAGAACGAACCAAACCCAGAGTGAGCAGAAAGCAAGAAATAACCAAGATCAGAGCAGAACTGAGCAAAATTGAAACAAAATAAACACAAAGGGTCAATGAAATCTAGAAAAAAAATGAATAAATTTTTAGAAACTTACAATCTCCCAAGATAGAATCAGGAAAAATAGAAACCTTGAACAGACCAATAGCAAGTAGCAAAATTGAATTAGTAATAAAAAATTTCTCAAGAAATACAAGCCAGGACCAGATGGATTAATAGCTAAATTCTACAAGACCTGGAACAGGCAGCTGTCCTACGGAAACTGTTCTGTAACATTGAGAAAGAGGGAATCCTCCCTAACTCATTCTACAAAGTCTGTATCAGTCTGATACCAAAGGCACAGAAGGACACAATGACAACAACAAAGAAAATTATAGACCGATATCCCTGATGAACATAAATGCAAACAGTCTCAACAAAATACCAGCAAATCGAATCCAAAAGCACATCAGAAAAGACAATTCACCACAAACAACTGGGTTTCTTCCTAGGGATGCTAAAATAGTTCAACATGTACAAATCGATAAATATGATTCACTACTTACACAGAAGTGAAAACAAACACCGTATGATCTCAATAGGTGCAGAAAAGGCATTCAGTGAAATCCACCATCCCTTCATGATAAAAATCTTCAAAAAAACTAAGCATAGAAGGAACACACCTAAAAATAACAAAGCCAAATATGATAAACCTGCAGCAACAGCACACTGAATGGGAAAGGGTAGAAGCATTCCTTCTAAGAATTGGAACAAGACAAGAATGCCTACTATCCCCACTTCTATTTACCCCCCCCAAATATGTATATACTCATATATATGGGATTAATTAAAATAAAATGCTTCGTTATAGCAACAAATAATAAGCAGAGTAAACAGATAATCTACAGAATGGGAGAAAATATTGACAAATCACGCACATCCTGCTAAAGGATTGTCCAGAATCTAAAACAGGGTATTTAAACTTTTGGCTTCTCTGCACCTCATTGGAAGAAGAAGAGTTGCCTTGGGCCACACATGCTATGTAACGTAGTACTGCATGTTCTAACCAGAGCTATTAGGCAAGAGAAAGAAATCAAGAGCATTAAATCAGATAAGAGAAAGTCAAACTATTCTTGTTTGCTGATAATATAATCTAATGTCTAGAAAATCCCAAAGACTCCTAGAATTGATGACTAGATTTGGTAAAGTTGCAGTGTACAAAATTAGTGTACACAAGTCAGTAGAATTTCTATATATTAATAACACCCATGCTGAGAATCTTTTTTGAGACATCAAGTTGTTATGCTGGGTAGAGTGCTGTGGTGCCACAGCTCACAGCAATCTCCAACTCTTGGGCGTAAGTGATTCTCTTGCATCAGCCTCCCAAGTATGTGAGACTACAGGCACCTGCCACAACGTCTGCCTATTTTTTGGTTGTAATTGTCATCGTTTGGCAGGTCTGGGCTGGATTCGGACCTGACAGCTCCGGTGTATGTGGCTGGCACCCTAGCCACTTGAGCTACAGATGCCAATCCCTAAGCTGAGAATTAAATCAAGAACTCGATCTCATTTGCAATAGCTGAAAAAGAAAATACCTAGGAATATACTGAAGCAAAGAGGTGAAAGATCTCTACGAGGAAAACAACACAAATCTGAGGAAAGAAATTGTAGATGTTACAAACAAAAGGAAAAGCATCCCCTTCTGGTGGCTTGAAAGAATCAATATTATTCATGTTCGTACCACCCAAAGCAATTTCAAGGTTCAATGTGATTACCATCATAATACCAACATCATTTTTTATAGAATTAGAAAACTCAATCCGAAATTTCAAATGGAATTAAAAAAAAAAAGCCAAAATAGGCAAAGCAATCTTAAGCCAAAAAACAAACTGAAGGCATCCCATTATCTGTCCTTTCTAATTATACTACAAAGCTATGGTAACTAAAACAGCATGGTGCTAATATAAAAGTAGATACACAGATCAGGACAATGGAATAGAAATCTCAGGAGTAAAACCGTGCACCTACCACCAACTGATCTTCAATGAAGAGGCAAAAACATACCCTGAGGGAAGACACCCTGTTGTGTAAATGCTGCTGAGAAAGCTGGACAGGCACACACAGAGCAGTGAAGTTGGGTCCCTGTCTCTCATCATTTACAAAATTAACTCAAGATGGACTAAAGACTTAAAATATAAGACATGAAGCCATAAAAACTGTACAAGAAGGCTCGGCTGTGGCTCAAGTGGCTAAGGCGCCAGCCACATACACCTAAGGTGGTGGGTTCAAATCCAGCCCAGGCCTGCCAAACAACAACAACAAAAAAATAAAAATAGCCAGGTGTTGTGGCAGGCGCTTGTGGTCCCAGCTACTTGGGAGGCAGAGGCAGGAGACTTGCTTGAGCCCAGGAGTTGGAGGTTGCTGTGAGCTGTGATGCCACAGCACTCTACCCAGGGGGACAGCTTGAGGCTCTGTCTCAAAAAAAAAAAAAAAAAACTATACAAGAAGACCTAGGAAAACTCTTGTGGACCTTGGTCTACACAAATGACTAAGACCCCAAAAACAAATAGAGGAAAAGCAAAAATAAATACATGGGCTTAACTAAAATAAAAACCTTCATAGCAAAAGAAATAGTAAACAGAACAAAATGATAACCTAAAAAATGGGAGAACATTTTCACAAACGACACATTTAATTAAAGGACCAATATTCAGAAGGTAAAACAGGAGTGTCCAAATTTTTGACTTCTCTGCACCAAGTTGTAAGAAGAGTTGTCTTGGGCCACACATTAAATACACAAACACTAACGAAAGCTGATGAGCAAAAGAAATACAAAAATAAATAAAAATTTAAAAGTCCATGCATAATTTTCAGGATGCCACCACAGATAAGCAAAAAAGACAAAAAATTCTCATATAACAATCCTAATTATGCAGTGACCCATTCCAAGAGTCTTTTAAAATTGTCAAGCAGGTCCCAAATGTGTGACCATTAATATAGAAAATGTGTATATCTAAATAATAAAATGTCCTGGGGATTTTACAAAAGTAAAAGAAAAGTGGGCAATACAAACCTCGTGGGACATTTGACATGTATTTGAGAAACTAATGGATCAATATCTGGTTTGATGGAAATAGTTACAATTCTTAGTTAGATCTTAAGGTGCTCACCAGATACTTCGATTCCAATTTTACTTATAATGTGTTTCATTCTTGAAAATAGTTGCTCACAAATGTAGGTGCTGTGAAAATGTGATGACATGAATAAGGTGTGATTGTGAAGGGGGAGATATTTGTCTCTGGGAAGATCAGAACTATAAGAGTCCCAGAAAGAGACAAGATCAAATATTTCTTTAAGTTGAATGTCAGATGGCAGCTCTGTGCTTTGCATTTGAAAATTGGCAGGTAACAGACATGTCAACTGAGAATAGAGTCTCAGATGCGCCCAAATGTTGATTATTTTCCCACAAATCTGGAAATCTGTTTTCAAATTCTAGTACCAAACTGAAAAGCAAGGATGTGTATTTTTCACCGTTCACAGAACTGTGTTTAGCCAAAGTGTCGAAATGCATGAAATTATAAATGCCTTCATTGGAGCTTGCCGTAATCTCAGTTTCATTTGGAAGGCTGTTGTGGTTTGAAACATTGTCTGTCTATAATAAGTTGGCTTTCATCTTGAATGTATGTTTAGTTCATTTAAATGAGTAGTTAAAGTCACTAAAAATGCTAAATCCATAAGCCAGTCTTCATTATCAAACTCTGGCACAAATTCGAATTTTGATACCATAAATGACTTGATAACATGCTGCAAATCATACATTTTTTTCAACATTTGGCCTCCTCGATGTAGCCATCTTACTTCCAAAAAGTAAATGATATCACCATAGTAAACATCAATACTTCTAAGGCATTTCTGGAATGGCTGATGATTCTATCACTTGGCCCTTATGAAGTTCACAGTCTTGACGATTTGCCTGATGTTACCCATTTTTAAAGCTTCTGTGCATATGTTTTCTTGATGTCCTATGCAATGATGCTTCATCAAATGGGCAGTAATGGCATCATCTTCTATTAGTTCTACCAGCCCCTGTCCTTTACCTTCCATCGCGGGGGCACCATCAGCAGCTATACTGGATACAACAGACAAAGAAAATATCTTCAGCATATCTTTTACTGCTTCCTATAAGTCTCTTGATTTAGTTGTGTCTTTTAATGGCACCAAAGAAGCCATTTCTTCGGTGATATTATATTCATCATTAATAACTCTAACAAAAATGGCAAGTTGAGCCATATTAGTAGAATCGGTGCTGTCATCCGTTATGAAAGTATAAAATTGTTAATGAGAAGCTTTACTCTCCAAACTGCTTTCAATAGATTTTCCAGTTTTTTCAGTGTGCCTGTCTGTTGTCTGGGGAGACAAACTGATTTTAGAAATATCTGACTTTTGTTCAGGACAAATCGTGTCTACTGTGTTTTCCACACCTTGCTTAATAAACTCATCAGTAAATGGTTTTGATTTTTTTACTATAAAATATGCTACCATATAATTAGCTTTTATAATGGAATCTGTCCAAATTGAAAGTTTAAAAATTTTTTTTTGTTGAAAAGACAGACTTTTTTCAGTTCTGCTATTTGTCCTTACAACATAATCCTTCATATGCATCAAATTTAGCAGCATGTTTTTCAAATTACTCCTTGAAAATTTGCACAAATTCCCTCGGAATCAAGCAGACTGCCTTACTATTCGCCTCAACAAAAATGTAGTCATCTGTCCACTTTTCACTGAACAATCTTCTTTCATCTGTAATTTTTCTTTTTTCGTTTCTCTTTTCTTTTGAGACATACAAGCCATGCTGGGATTTAAACAAATGATAGATAAGGGGCTATATTTACTTTTGTCATGAAAATTAATTGGCGGGAAAATAGAAAGCGAGGCTTGGGTCCTTCCATATTTCAGCTGCTGATACAGGGCAAGGCGGAGGCTGATTGCAGAGCGTGGTGGGCAATATGTGAGGTGCTGCTGAGGTGTGAAAGGGCCCTCAATAATCAAATAACAGTGCTCACCTGATGTCTAAATAACATTCAGTGCTGAATGTTGCAATGGCAGGTTGAAATCCTATTGATAATCTCTGCCTCTCCAGGTCATCGTACGCACGTATAATGTTCAGTGAGTCAAAAGATATGAAGAGATACTTTTCAAAAGAAGACATGCAAATGGCTAATAAATATATGAAAAAACGTTCAATGCCACTCATCATCAGGAAAAGTGAAGTAAAACCACAATGAGATACCACCGTACCCCCGTCAGATGGCCAGGATTAAAAAGTCAAAAGACAATAGATGCTGTGGCACATGGGGTGAAAAGGGAGCGCATATATACTGTGTTAGTGGGAATGTAAATTAGTGTAACATGATGCAAAACAGTATACAAATTCCTAAAACGGAATTTCTAAAACTGTAAGTAAACCTGACATTTGATCCAGCAGCCTCACTACACTACTACCCAGAGGAAAAGAAGTCACCAAATCAAAAAGGCACACACGTTCATGTTTATCACAGCACAATTCTTAATTACAAAGACATGGAATCAACCTAAGTGCCCACATGGTGAGTACTGATAGTGGATACAGAGCATGTGGCATATACAGTAGAACTTCTGTACTGACACCCAAGGGACTGCAATAAACTGGTCACCATATGGAGGAGGTCAACATAAGGAACGAGGTTTATTGTATTGATATGCACATGTGGTCTGGTCTATGAATATTAGGTCAACTTAAGAGGTGTGAATGTAGGTTGTGGTCAACTATGGAGGTTCTAATGTATATACCAGGGAATACTACTCAGCCATAAAAAAGAATCCAACTGTGTCATTTTCAGCAACTTGGATGGAATTGGAGGCCCTTATCCTAAGTGGAAGAATCTCAAGAATGGAAAAATAACTATGACATGTTCTCATTTATAAGTAGGAGCTAAATGATGAGTATTGATGGTCATGCAGAGTGTTGGAAATCACGAGGGGGAGGGAAGGGGACTAAAGGATGAAAAATTACCTATCGAGTACAGTGTTCATTATTTGAGTCCACTAAAAGCCCAGATTTTACCACTGTGTGATTCATCCATGTAACAAAAAACCCATTTGTACTCACTATATCTATTGAGATAAAATAAAATTTAAAAAGAACATATAACAAATATAAAAAATAATGAAATCATTAATTTTCTTTGCCTTCATTTATGCTAACTTTAACAGATGGTTTTTATAAGCACCCAAACTGGCATTAATAGTAGACAAAATGGTTGTGGGGTCATTTCTGGTTAACGTTATCCTTCTAGTATTTTATGCTTTATTAAAGTAGTCCATAACCTGAGGCAGCTGCATACATATAGTCATTTTCTTTTCTAGGAATTTTGGGAAAAAATTCACCTTATATTTGGATTGTATTTAGGTATTAATAAGAAGAGGGCCTTGATTAACCACTTAAATCAAATGTTTGATTAACCACCGCATATCAAATGTGGGTCCTGGGTACATCTCAGTGAACAAGACACAGAATAGTCTCATTCTAGGAGTCCAGACACTGGGAGTCTACATCCTAGCTGCGTAACATAAACAATAAGCAAATAAGAAGAAAATATCAGGTAGTGTTGAATTATATAGAGAACAATAACAGTAAGTTCAAGAAACGGGATGAAGTTTATTAGGCAAGTAGAGAGTTTCCAAGGACTCTGAGTATCAGACTGAAGGGTCTGTGAGACTGGGCCTCATTTACAGACCAATTCAAATCTAGAATTGCCATATTCTGAGTCGAATTTCAGTAATTTACCGTTCTCCACTCACTTTTTTTTTTTTTTTTCCTGAGACAGAATCTCACTCTGTCACCCAGGCTAGAGTGCCCTGGTGTCAGCTTAGCTCACAGCAACCTCAAAGTCCTGGGTTCAAGTGATCCTCCTGCCTCAGTCTCCCAAGTAGCTCAGCTTAGCTCACCTCAAATTCTTGGGTTCAAGTGATCCTCCTGCCTCAACCTCCCAAGTAGCTCAGACTGTAGGTGGGCACCAGTACACCTCACTAATTTTTTTATTTTTAGTGGACACAGGGTCTTGCTCTCGCTCAGGCTGGTCTTGAACTCCTGAGCTCAGGCGATCCACCCACCTTGGCCTTGAATATAATTTTAAAATACTTATTTTAAGTAGCCTAATAGTTTTCTGAGAGAAAGAAGTTTTCCCTATCTGCAACCTTTCTAAGACGTGAAAGTATATTCTACTCATTACTTTCAGCTGAGTGAAAGCTTAATCAGGTTGATTTTAGTATTGAATTACTAATGCTATGAGATGATCCCTAGGCCCTGGGAAGAGTACTTACTCTTTCCCAGAACTTATTTAATGTAGAAAATATGTATCCTTCTAAATTTACTGCCTTTAAGTATCTGAAAGAATACAATTAAATACTATTAAATAAGAGCTTCATAATCATCCCAGGTAAAAATCTTTGCCTTACTTCCCTAGGCTTCTGTTATCTTGTTTGAGATAATAGAGATACTCATAGTAATTTCCATTCATTATGGAATCAGAGTGTTTTTGTTTGGGCATTTTTTCTTTTTCTTTTTCTTTTTTTTTTTGAGACGGAGCCTCAAGCTATCCCTCTGGGTAGAGTGCCATGGCATCACAGCTCATAGCAACCTCCAACTCCTGGGCTCTGGCGAGTCTCCTGCCTCCGCCTCCCAAGCAGCTGGGACCACAGGCGCCCACCACAACGCCTGGCCATTTTTTGGTTGCAGCCATCATTGTTGTTTGGCGGGCCCGGGCTGGGGATTCGAACCCCCCACCAGGCTCTGAGCCTGGGCATTTTTTTCTGATTTAACTGATATCAATCCATTAACCTCTCAATTTCTCCCTTACAGTCAAATCACATTAGGTCTTAGAATTATCTCCTCCTCTCCCCCCCCCCACAACCCTGAAAATATACAACTTGTATTTGTCTTGGTTCCATGAGGACCTCTACATATTTACATTTTAAAATTCTCTTACAACACTTCTCACAAAATTTTATTTCAGAATCAAATGCTTTTTCTAAAAGTATATGAAATTTAAAAGATGAAATAAAATTTTTGGCAAGTGTTTTTCAGTTCTTAAAGTATATAATTCAATAGAAATAACCTTTCTAGGCTTTTGAGAAAAATGTTTTCAAGGCTGGTCTATGAGACTGCATCAACATCAAACAACTGGTAGTCCTTCTTAAATACTTTTGAAAAGTATAAGCATTACATCATCTATCAAGAAAGATATATTATTTAGAGATTTATGAAAAAATGTCTAAAAAACAGCTTCAGTCATGGCAGGTCCTGAAGGCATTTCTGTAATGCACACACACACACACACACACACACACACAGATTCCTGTGGTGCATTGCCTGGAGCAGGTCCAAACAGCTGCTGGGGTGGGTGGAATCAGACAGCTGAAGTTGCCTTTCTGTCTTACAGAGCAGTTGGTGATAGAAGACAAGTTGGCAATGATGCAGGTAAAGAATCCAGTTTCTCCTGCCAGGCTTTTTCCTGAAAATAGTGGCAGCAACAACTTCAAGCGTCCCACTTGAACTTTGTGCAAATGGCAGATACAAGGGGAGAACTCATGAAACTTGGAACAGGTCTAAGCTGAAGCAAGGGAGCTACCCACGGTGCAAAATTTAAGGTGGAACTTCCTGTGAGGCGCTGATCCTGCTCTTGCACGACCTTGAGAATGAGTACTATCTTAAGTGTGTTGCTTTGCTTATCTCACCCTAGCCTCCTGCAACTTTGCTCTGCACTTTTTAGTGTCTCTGTTCTAAGCCTCCCATGAACAGGCATAAATCGCGTGACAAGAAAATCCATTGAGGTAGCAAGTGTAGTTATCTTCTATCTGATGTACCTGGGAGATAATTTGTAACGGACTTAGCACAGGTAGAGGAGAGAGTTCTTTATATTAGATGCCTTCTGGTTATTAACCTAGCATCCTTTCAAATATATTTTATCTACACACGTACTCATTCCCATGACCAAAAGAGAAATGTCTAACCTAATAAATTTGTATATTCTTAAAAAACCCGGTATATTCTATCTTGTATTCGTTCTTTCTCCTGGATTTATGTCCTCGACTTATCCCAGCGAGGTTACTTTTTTGTCATTAACTTAATCGCTAGTTGAAAAGAATGTTCTGTGTCCATCTGCAGTTACTCAGAGTAATGCTCTAAGTAACATATGGGTCTGTGTCTACAGTACCTGCGTTCATTCAGAATTATACACAGCTTAATGAAGCTCTTTCTGCTTCTAGTGGCCTTTCAAAAGTACTTGCCCTGGCTACTCACGCTCCTGAAATGATGTCTCTGCGTGCGGTATCCCAGGATCCTCTGGGGCATGTACACTCTGTTCTGGATTTTGGCAGGATACCTTGCAGATGATTCGTAACCTGAGCAACTCCTCCACTGAATAAAAATAATTGTGCTCCCTCTTTCTTTGTACTACAGAAAGCCTTTGCTACTTGCCCTTTAATTGGGTTCTTAGCATGTAGCCATTTAATGTTCATTATTATGTGGACTTTCCAGTCTGCACAAACCTCTCCCTGGTCTAAATCCCATGAGAAATGGGGGAGAAGTAAAAAGTGGAAGCATCTTTTCCCGCACTTCTGCTTCTGACCACGGGATTCTGAAGTCCTCAGAGCTAAGTCAACCTATGGTTTAATTATTTATTTTTAGGACAAACTTTTTCCCATTTCCCTCTTTCTCTTAATTCACTTATACAGCCTGCCCTGATTTAGAAGCCCTAGGGCAGGGGCCACAACCTCAAATGCTTTGAGTCCCATTAGGATGTATAAATTAACGAAGCTGACAGGTGTAAGGGGGTGGACTCATGGCAAACTGGGAATGTAGATCCTCTCTAGAGGTCTCACAGGAACCCCAAGTTCAAATCCAGATAGATAAGGTGGGCATACATAATTCATAGATGTAAAATCAAAAATGCCATATAAATAGTGCGTGCATGTGTCTGCGTATGTATGCACGTGGGTTCCGACTGTTCTACTTGGAAGGGGGCTTTGTTCATGTAAAAGTATTATACGTTACAAAATTTTCATGCATAATACAAATCTCTTAATAGAGGCTAGTAAAAATGAAAATTTGGGGCCAGAAAGAAATACTTTTGATCTTGAAGTCCATGCTGCAGGTAAGCTAAGGATAAGCCAGCCGTGTTCCCAGGGAGGGAGAAGCCACAGAACTCCTAATTTCTAGGAGAGACAAAATGCTAAAAATAAACTCCCAGCAGTAATGGGAGGAGGATCTAACAGCAGTGTCAGAGTCTCACTATTTCTGGACAGATCAATGAGTAAACATCTTTCCCCACAATTAACGGTTGTAGCATTTCAAAGGTAAAAAAATTCCAGAGTAAACAAAGGCTGCACTGAGGTCGTATCAAGACCAAACAAACTGATGATTCTGCTGTACTGTACACACTCATCTCAAATAAGTTCATTGAATCACTTGGAATATTAGACTGTGAAAGCAAACACCATAAAAGCATTGTTGAAACTTGTATATATTTTGTTTGTTTTGAAAAGTAAAACCCCAAACTGAAGTGTCTTGAATCAAACTTCTAAATGAATACTTTAAAAAAATAGTCTTTTACTCTGTTATTTCCCAATACACTATTTTTCAAATTATTTATTAAAAATAGATAGTATACAATTTAAATGGACAGGAACAAAAAGCATAATTTCAGATATTAATATCAATATAGCAAAGAGATAGGTTGACCACAGAATAACCATGATTAAATCATCTTTAAGATTATGTCTGAATATATAGCCTTCAATTAAAATAGAACCTACCTTTAACATGGACACAAGGAGAAAAGCAGAAAACAGTGAAGAATTTTTTTTATACTACCGTATATCTTTGTAAAACAAACAAAAACACAATTGTTCTCACAATATTATTTGAAAAACAACTTTTTTTTTTTCCCCAAAAGGTGATTTAACACTAGGTAAATAACAGAAATGGTCTGGAGCCACCTGGTGGTAGTCACCTGTAATTAGATATAATTTTAAAGACAATTTTCTAACTATATTTTAGAATAAATAAAAGATGTCCTCTAGCAGCAAAAGGGCCTAATTTCTCTCAGAAAGTTAACTTTTAAAGCATAAACAACACATTTATGTTGCTAAACAAAAATATATTTGTAATTGAAAGTAATAACAATGATAATTTGTAATAATAAATCATTTGGGATTTCTGTGTGCCAGGCCCTGGGCTGTAAGTTTGGGTACATTCACTTACTACATAGAATAATTCAGTTTACTGCTCAAGGCCACACAGAGTTAGTAAGGGTTCAGGTGGGATTTGAATGTCAACTCTAAACATAGAACCTCAGCAACTACTACACTTTTAAAAATGCTTACTGTACACCAGGTTACCATGTTAAGGACTCTATATTTGTTTCTAGTCATGACAAAATTCTTAGGAGATAAATATTACTACATCCATTATACAAATTAAGAGACTCAGAAAGGGGCAGTGCCTGTGGCTCAGAGGAGTAGGGCACTGGCCCCATATACCAGAGGCAGCGGGTTCAAACCCGGCCCCGGCCAAAAACAACAACAACAACAACAACAACAAAAAGAGAACTCAGAGAGAATATATAACCTGCCCAAAGATACTTAACAACAAATCACAAAACTGGAACCTGAATTTAGGAATATTTAGTTCTAAATTCCATAGTCTCCTTTATACTACATGATGTCCCACCACATCCAACCTTGACCACATGTCATGATGCGTTAACAGGTGCCTGTATTCATTCATTCACTTGTGATGACACACACATGCACATATATGCACCTCACACACTCAGAAGGGGCTGGGGGAGGAAAGTAGAATATATTAAGACAGATCATTGGATCTGAGGCTCAAGAGTCCATCTGACCAGGTCCAGGAAGATTTTGTGTTTTTTGAGACTGACACATTTATATAATATAGCTTTAAACTATAATAATTATGAGGACGACTGAGGGAAGAAATTCCATATATACATGGATGGTGTATCCCTTCAAAAAATGAAAAAGCTGTATTAATTTTTTTTTTTTAGACAGATCTCAGTTGCCCGGGTTGAGTGCTGTGAAATCATAGCTCACAGCAACCTTAAACTCTTGGGCTCAAGCAATGCTCTTACCTCCACCTCTAGAGTAGCTGGGATTGCAGGTGCCCACCACAATGCTCAGCTAGCTGTATTAAATTTGTAATGTTCAAGTTATATTTGTCCTCTGCCATTACAAAATGTGTTCAGAGTGACTTGTATTGATCTTTTGTTATTGGTATTTGTTGAGTATTACAACTTTTTTTCATGTCCCAAACAAAATTACAACTTTATCAGGAAAAAAAAAAGATAAAAGAAAGTAGTCAACTAGAATCCATTAGAATCCAAACAACACTATATAAAACTCTTTCTTTTTTTTCTTTGTCTCCCTCTTTCTTTCTTTTGTTTTTTTCTTTCTTTCTCTCTTTCTCTCTTTCCCTCTTCCCCCTCCCTTTCTTTCTTTCTTTTTTTTGGAGACAGAGACAGAGTCTTACTATGTCACCCTGGCTAGAGGGCTGTGGTGTCATTATAGCTCACAGCAACCTCAAACTCTTGGCCTCAAGCAATCCTCTTGCTTCAGCCTCCTGATTAGCTGGGACTACAAGGGTTCACCCCAATACTCAACTAGTTTTTCCATTTTTAGTAGAGATGGGGTCTCCCACTTACTCAGGCTGCTCTTGAATACCTGAGCTCAAGCAATCCACCAGTCTTGGCCTCCCAGAGTGCTAGGATTATAGCTGTGAACCACCACACCTAGCCCCTTGAACATTATAATTTTAGGTAGATAACATAGAAAGGGTGAAGGTGGGAAGTGGGGAAATTCTTGAATCCGACCATAAACACATTGGCTTCTCCTGGGCAGCTGAAGGTGTCCTGTCCTGACTTTGAGTCACACTGCTCATTCCATCTGTAATAGTTCACACATCTCCTACTTTTCTGTGTTTCTTTTCCACTACCATGATAAGTCATGGCAAGCACAAACATATTGTCAATAATACAATAATAGCCTCTTCAATCATTATGTTCTTTGAAAGAGCCATCATTCTAAAACATTCTATAAAATCTGGCATTCTGGAAGCCCCACTTAGTGCTGTTTTTCTTTTGTCTAGTCCTTATTCCTCTAGAAACTTTTGGAAGGATGAAAAACATCCTCTTCTCCTGGCCAGCAGCATGTGGTTTTATTTTTCCTCCACCCTCTACATGATTCATGAGGTCAAAGTGATTCAGCCACCACCTTGTTTCCGTTCCTGGCTCTCTCTGAAGGAGAGAGAACCTACCTGCCGTGGGACCTATTGTAGGAGCTGTAGTGGATCAGAGCTACTCACAAATGAGTAGAACAGACTGAGACCAGGGTGATGAGACCAATTCATCTCACTGCTCCAGACAGACACATGGGTGATGAGCTGACCCCCACATCAGTGCTGGTGACCTTTATCTCACAGCCCACTCCAGAATTCCAGACTTACAATGCACCCTGCAGGGTGCACTCAATAATTAAGACCAACATCCTAAGCTCTCAGCCTATTTGAGGGCACAGGGCCAGATGCTTTTCAGAGATTTGTCAGAAGTGGCCCTCCAGGCATGGGACCCTATTATCAGTACTCACATCTCTGCCTGTGGAACAAACATCTTCAGGGGAGGTGTCCTGGTGCTAAAAAGTGGTTATTAACTTTTTTTACTTTTTTATTTTTTGAGATAGAGTCTCACTCTGTTACCCTGGGGTTGAGTGCCAGGGCATCATCATAGCTCACAGCAGCTTCAAACTCCAGGCCTCAAACAATCCTTCCTCAGCTTCCCGAGTAGCTAGGACTGCAGGCATGTGTTATCAAACTTGGTCTGTTTTTATTAGTGACAGATATTGCTCCTGTGCAGGCTGGTCTCCAACTCCTGAGCTCAAGCAATCTGCCAGCTTTGGTCTCCCAGAGTGCTAGGATTATAGGCATGAGCCAACGTGCCAGGGGGCCATTCTTGAAAAAGGAATGTGTAGGCACCAAGGAGGGCTGGTCCAGGCTCATGGCCCAGAGGACATTTTTTCCTTGCATTTGGCACACTTTGTGCTATAAAAAGAACAGTAATAGCTAACACATTTAGTGCCTACCCAGCTCCAGGCCCTATTCAAAATTCTTCCTATACATCAACTCAGTCCTTTTAACGCCAACACTTAAGAGAGATTTATGTGAGAATCAAACCTCGATTCCACAGTCTCACTTGTGAATCACTTGAAAAACATCCCCATATATGTATATATATTTTTAAAAACTGAGTGAAAATATATACGCCCCAATTCTAGAATCAGGTAACACCTCATATTGTAAAACAGAAAGTGTTTACAGTAAGTAACACTTAGTTACTGTAAAGTGTTATTGTGGCACTTTCTGATGAAAGTGAGCAGAGGGGCCTGGTGTGGCTGGAAGAAAAAGGTTGAAGAAACAGATCAGGGAACAAAAACCAGATTGGTCATTCCAAAGTCACTTCCTTTATAGGGTGAAAACAGAAGGTTTTCTCTCGCTGTGTGCAGGCAAGCTAGGCCACGTCCGATGGTTGCTGTACATCTCCTGTTTTTTGGAAAACGGGCCCACTTTAGAGTTCTGTTTGATTACATTGCACTAGTGGCTCCATTCTGGTTTGGTCTAGTTTGTTGGGGGCTAGTACAGGAACTCAGTACAGAATAATGGCCTCTATAAACTGCTTAACTGCTTAAACTAACCTGACGGGGGTGGTATCAGTTTTGGCCGGTCACAGAGCTTGTATTGAGGAAGGTGCTTTTACAAGGAGGAAGGAAGGCTTGGATTTATCAGACTACCCTACAAAGTCCACATTTTCATCCTAAATCTAACCTCATTAATACTCAAGGAAGCCTGCGATTGTACGGGGTATTATTTAGCAAATTTTGGTAGCTCTTTTCCCAAGTGCATGTTGCCTATATTCTTTGCATCGGCAAGCACAGATATCTGAGGCCGCACATAAGCTCTCATCCTGGATCCTTTCTCCAGTATTTTCTAGTGTAAAGGACTGGGTCCTGAACCAAGTGTTCAATGTGTCTACGCGTTAGAATTTCACGGAAGCCTTTGGTGCCGTCGACTTCTCTTTGCAGAAGAGGTAAACAAAGGTCACCCAATTTTCCCAGTGTTATGCGGCTAATAAGTGAGGAGCTCAGAATTTGAAGTGAGGCAATTTCTCCTTAAAACCTGCAGTGTTAAGGACCACTTCCTATCAATTATCATCTTTGCAAATAACCAAGGATTATCAGAAGTGTGCTATTAAATATTTCAGTTACACTTAAAAAAAAAACCCAAGAGAATAAGGAAGTTACAACTTATTTCTTGAGACTAATAATTCAGTTAGCAAATGACAAAGTGCAAGTGGAATTCTTCTATTCCTACGTTGCTTTTCATGGTTTTTTTTTTTTTCAGTCAAGGAGGGTGATCTCTGGCCTGAAAGCACAGCTCAGGTGCTGGAAATAGAGAGTAGATTGTGAAAAAATGAGTGAAGACATGATGGGAGAACACCTAGCCACTTCCATGAGTTTATGTCCTTTTGCCCAGACAGATTAAATGTTGAGAACGGAGAGGAACTGGGACTGATTCAGTCTGCTGAAGCGGTGACAGTGATCTATGACAACAGGGACCGACTCCTTCAGGGGAGGGGCTGGCAAAGGCAGCAAAAAATGAAAGCAATAAACAAACCAACAAACCAAAGGCTGCAGAACTGAAGGAGCTGCTGTCAATTGTGGGCAACCCCCCGCCCCCCAGCTTACCAAAGCAAACTGCATTAGCACTTAGAAAAGGGAGCCGGGCTCTCAAGTGTAAACAGCAGAAACAAGGTCGATGCTTAGTTTTACTTTTTTCTTAAAATTCACAAATCACAATCCAGGGTTTTAAAATGCAAAAAACCCAAGTATATATAGTAGTAGATTAGAAGGGTCTACATTTTTGAAGCTAAAAAGGGAACACAGGTATGGTTACCGACCTGGAAGATTGTAGAAAGTGAAACCTAAGTCTGAATACAGCAGGACGGTCAGTGAGAAGGAAGTTTGTCTATCGCCAACCTGAGACTCATTTCTCCTGCGTGGATGGCATACTCCCGCATCCAATCACATCCCACCCTGACCTCTACCATGCCTGAGATTTGAGTATTCTTCTATGGCAAAATGAACTATCCAAGAGAAAAGCCTTTGGATGACATTAATTTAAAATAAAAATTAAAAAAAAAAAAAACCTTTAGATAATGACAGTCAGAGGGCTCAAGATAAAACAGCTGGCTTGCTAGGTGACCAATGTATAGAAAAGTCTGCTAGTTGAAAAGGCCCTTCAACTTCAATGTGAATACTGAGCTTCCAAACAGTTTTCTGATACTTATCTTTTCAGCCAAACCAAGCTAACACGTGTTGTCCTCTCCCTACATAGATGGAATGCCTTTACCTTTCTTATTTTTTTGGTGAACTCTTCTTCATCCTTCAGGATTCAACTCAAGTGCCAAATCTCTACTGGTTTCTTTTGTTGTCATTTAAAAAAAAAAAAAAAGGTAGTCTCCACCTGATGAGTGTACCTTGCTTTTTTGTCATTGTTGGTGTTGGTTTTTTATTGTTATAATAATGTATCTTGGATTTCTCTGTAGTATGTACTGAGTGTCTTCATTTTTTCCAGCTACCTATATTCCCTTTTGATACTTGTATATACTCTCAGTTGATGTATGTGTGTGGTTTTACAAATATTTAAGCATTTCTTTAGAACTGAAGAGGCTGCCTTCTCGAACTTAAGCCATCAAGGAACTCAAGCCTTCTTAAGAATTACTTAGGAGTTGTACTTTAGAAGCTTAACTTTCCAGAAATGGTAAGATGTGTCAAAAGCATTTATATTTGTAACTTTAAAAGTTAAAGCCAGATACACTTGTATAGAAGTGGTCCTAATTTATAATCTCAATACCAATGTATGAAAGTGTCTGTATATCTATATCCTGACCAATATAGAATCTTCCCAAACCATGAGACTTTGGACAAACTGATAGAGGAACATAATATCTCAGTGAGTTTTGTTTTCTTTGGGGTTTTAATTTTTTTTGTAGAGAAACTTTATTAACTGAATATGTAAACCAGGCTGGTCTCGACCTTAAGCCTTCAAGGATCTTCCCACCTCAGGCTCCTGACACGCTGGGATTACAGGCATGATCCCCTGTGCTCCGCCCTCAGTGAGTTTTAATTTGCATTTTTATTACCATTGAGTTTAAAAACCAGTAGAATTGTCTTCCTATTAATTGTTTATATCCTCTGTCCATTTTTCTTGGATCAAACATTATAGGACCATTTTATAAATTTAGAAAGACTAAGTTTTCAAGAGTGAAGTTCATTTTTCTTCAACTTCCATGTAGTGTGATTTGATTATGATATCTTTTATTACACAGAAATTTAAAAAATGAAACCAAGTGTATCAGCCATTTTGGGGGGGTTTCTGGATTTGGGGTTATATTGAGAAGGCCATTATTACTTGAAGTTATAAAAGAAAACCAATGTTTCCTTTTATTAATTTCATGGCTTGATTTTTTTTTCTTTTTACAGTTTTTTTTTTTTTTTTGGCTGGGACCGGGTTTGAATCTGCCACCTCCGGTATACAGGGCTGGCGCCTTACTCCTTTGAGCCACAGGCACCACCCTGATGGCTTGATTTTTTTTGTTGTTGTTTAAATTTTTGATTTGTATTATTAATAGATTTATTTCTTGGGGGATGGAGTGAAGAATGAGTCTAACATTTCTCCCTCCCCCTAAAGGCCACCCATTTGGTTCAACATCATTTAATAGCATTTATTAAAAGGTCTGCTTTGTCCCCAGTCATATGAGAGACTGTCCTTAATATCAAATGTCTCTAACTTTCTTTTTGCAGATCTATTTTTGGAAATTCTATTTTGTTTAGCTTGTCCTGTTTAGGAACAATTTTCTGAACTGTTTTATTTATTGAGGCAATAATGTATTTTAATATCTGATAAAGGTATTTCTCCTTCATTACTTTTTTAAAAAAATTATATTTAAAAATAGCTAGAATTCCCTTGTATGCATACACTTAATATATTTAACCAATCCCCTACTGACAGACACTTGTTAATATTCTTTGGATTTACAAATAATACTGCATGTATGTGATCTTACAGATTCCAGTACTTCTAAAGTCTTAGTTTAAATAAATAAATAATCATAAAATAAATATGATGAGTTTTGTATTTTTCCTCCATATGGACTTTAGAATCACCTTGCATAGCTAAATATATAATGGTATTTCATGGGGATTTCTCTAAGTGCATAAATTAATTTACGGAGAGTTGACATTTGTGGTGTTAACTTTCCGTTAAAGAAAAATCTGAGGTAGAATGAAATTTTACTCTTTTTTTTTTTTTTCAGAGATGACGTTGTTTCACTCTGTCGCCCAGTCTGAAGGGCAGTGGGGCAATCAATCATATCTCACTGCAGCCTTTAACTCCTAGACTCAAGCTCTTCAGCCTCCTGAGTTCCTAAAACTGCAGGCACATGCCACCAACCCAGCTCCCATTGAAATTTCAAAGAATGTGTTAAGAAGCAATTAATGCTTCTTTATTTATTGCTGGACGTGGGGAATGCTGGACCAAAAATAGTTTTAGTGTTCCAATGACAAATTGTCAGGAGTTAGTATTTATGGGGCAAGCACAGAAACAAAATAAATAATTTAGTTGTAATTATACAGTTGTCTTCTTTGCTCTGTCCCATTGGAAGCGTCCTAGTTATATCATTGTAAGTTTATTGGCTACTTCAAAAAGTTTGTTGGTTGAGCTAAACTGTTGCTTTTCTTTAGTGTAGCCATTTACAAGTAGTAGCTCAAGTTAAGTTTTGGTTATGGTTGCAAATCAAGCAAAGTTGAAGTCACTCCTGAGGACTAACCAGTTTGTCTGTTGAGGGATTCTTTAGGCCTAGTCTCCATTATAACTTACTTTAACATCTTTTTATCCAAGAATAGGGTACACCTTTCCCTCCGTTTCTGTTTGTGTGTGCCCTCCCTAAATGTTTTAAAGTTTCCTTCTTATGTGATTTATGAATTTCTTATCAAGTTTATTCCTAATGATTTTATTTTTGTTGCTATTTAAGTAGGATTTTCCCTTCCATTATATCTTCTGAGTAGTAATATTTATATATAAGAAGTTACCAGTCTTTATATATTACTTACATAGGCAGCTTCCTTATTGAATTCTCTTGCTGGTAGGAGTTTTCTGATCTATTCTCTTTAGATTTCTAAGAATTCCATTTAATCATATTATCAATACACAGTGATCATTTCCTCTCCTCTCCAATTTTTATAACTATAATTTCTTTTGTCTAATTGCATTGGGTAGTATTTCTAGGAAAATGTTAAATAGTAGCGGTGATTGATAACAAACTAATTTTTTTTTTTTTTAAATACGGTTTCACTCTGCTGCCCCAGCTAGAATGCCATGGCATCAGCCTAGCTAACACCAATCTCGGACTCCTGGGATCAAGTGATTCTCCTACCTCAGTTTCGGAGTAGTTGGGACTATAGGGACCCAGCATGAAACCTGCTAAATTTTTGATCTTTTACTAAGAGATGGCATCTTGCTCTTGCTCGGGCTGGTCTTGAACTCTTGAGCTCAAACAATCCTCCCACTGCAGCCTTCCAGAGTGCTAGGATCACAGGCGTGAGCTGGAGAGCAACCTGAGTGGGAAGAGGTGAGGTGATGACGTCCCTGTGAGAGTGGGGATAGGTCTAAGAGTCAGATTTGTTTTATCCATTCCTACTTACTTCCATCTATTCACATTGTATTATTCATATTCTATTATCTTTTTCATCAAGAATCAATGTGGAATTTTATAAAAATGTCTTTTTAATGATGAGGTATTTATTGGATTTTTGTCCTGAGATCTAATAACATGGAGAATTATATTAATAAATTTCATAATGTTAAAATATTTCTGTAATCAACTTCTTTTGGAGACAGTTTAGTGTTCTTTAATGAGGGGGTAGACGCAATACTAGTTTGTAACATTGTATTTCAGATTTTACATTACTATTCACTAGCGGTATGAATTTGTAGTCCCTCCCTCACCCCATCTCTCTCTTTTCCTCCCTTCTTCCCTTTGAAAATATTTTTCTAGGTTTGATTTCAATTTTGCCATCTCAAAAAATTGCAAGGCTTTACTTATTTTTCCGGGCAATGGCATAAATTGATCCATTCTTTAAAATGTTGGTGAAATCATTCTAAGTCTTACAGTTTTTGAAGACTTTTTTTAAAACTTCATTTCTTTCTGAAATCATTTTTATCTTCTGAATTTATTGGTAGTTTTTGAAACCAATGTGTAGTCCATTTTCCTGAAAGTTTCCTGAGCACTGCAAAGGAAAATGTAGTCTCTATTTTCAGCAGGGTTCAAATATAATATGTACATTATTATATAGATCTTCTGTGTATATCTATTTGTCTATCAGATCACTCATGTACTGAAAATAGAGTTAAAGTCTCCTCCTAGTATTTATATTTCTCCTGCATTTTCTGTTTTTTGCTATGTATAGTGATATATATTATTTGGTTCATATTCATTTTTAACTTTTAAAATTCAAGAATTTTTATATGTATGTATACACAGAAAAGTGTACTAATCACGTGTATCTAGCTTGATGAATTATTTCATGCACACACCTTAGTAAGCAAAACTAAATTAAATAATAGAGTATTATGAGACAATGCCTAGCTTTCCAAATAATTCTCTTTTAAAAAAAAACAAAGCACTGAGGTTTAGTAAATTTACTGGGCAGGATATGTATCAGCGTTGATCATTTTGGGTCTCCGGCAAATGATATGCCCTAAAATGTTACATCAGGGAAGTTGGCTTGAAATGTATCTATATTGGCTCTGTTTTATTATCCTGTTGCTCTACCTTGGGAAATTCAAGTAGGTGTGTGATGGATCTCACAATGTCCTACATAATTTTCTTTCTCATTACTTTTCGTTCTTTGTTTCCATCTAGAAAGTTCTTTGTTCACTTTTTTTTCATTTCCATCTTCTTTGCTCTTTCTGTACATTCTCCAGCCTTTTAACTTTGCCTTAATTCTGTGATAATATTTTTCTTCTACTTCTTTTCTAAAGTCTGTCAGATTATATATTTTTCCTCCTGTATTTTTTTGTCGTTTCTTTTTAATTAAAACCTGCTTTCATTAAGGAGATGATTCACCAAACTTTTAATACAATTCACAGTGAAATATGGGATTACAATGTTTATCTACTCTGTTGATGTTTGTTTTTAATACTCTTCGTTTCTAAGTTTTATTGCTATCTTTTCCTCTCTGACAGTTTCTTTGCTCTAGTCTTTTGCTAGTTTCTTTTAAATTAACCTTTTATTTAATAATAATTAATTAATAAATGAACGTATGGAATTAATGGAATTTTCCCTGCATCTGCTGTGTATGTCAGGTATGCAAAGAGGGGCGCCCGGAGGGTTCCAAGCCAGCTGGTGATCATAGCCCAGAGTTTTTGTGGTGCACCATTGCCAAGATTTTTTGTTAACAACTGAACTTCAGAACTCAGTGTTGGGACAGGGAGTTGTGTTATGCTTTGGGAGTAACAGAAAGGTGTAAACTTCTTTGTTCCACTTTCCTCCACTTTCATAGGACAGTTCTATCTTGAGGTCTGGGGAAACATGTCTGTCCTCTTTGCACTGTACACATGTGCACACACACTTCGGCATATAATGGCAGGACAGAATATGCAATGGAACTGAGCCAGTATTTGGCTGATTAAATCCTTCTTACCATTTAGAAAAAACGAGGCAAAGGCAATAGCAGGCAGATCTTTATCCCCCCACCATAGTTTGTACCTCAGTTGTTTTAATATCGCAGATGGGCAAACTGAGATTTGAAGGATTTGAAGTAACAAAGGTGATTGAAGTATGTGAAATAGTCAAAGTAACATGATACTCACAAATGAATTCACATGTGGCTGGAAGTGAATAGAGAATAGATGGCCTTATTTATTTCTGATCTAAATAGTGATAAAATAACTGTATTTGAATTTTCTGGAATAGACGAAGTGATCAGACTTAAAAGCATCATTTCCTTTAAGTATGATGTGTTTTATGCCATAATCCCAGAATTTAGGCTTCCAATTCAAAATTATTCTAAATAATAACTTTTAAATTTAATAAATATCCTCTGACTAATAAATTTTATAAGTAAAATTATGGTCAATAGTACGAGTGAAAATGTATTAATCATAAAATATTTTACCAAGTTGCTTAAGACCACAAAGAAAAAATACCGTGTTCCTCCCTTCCTGATTTCATATTTACTAGGGATGATAAATATATCTAAGAGTAAAGAGGATAAAGTGTGAATTAGGGCAAATGAGATATTGGTCCCGACTGGGAACCAGACAATACTTTTGTTGGGGAAAATGTGGGCGGGGAAGGACAGATACTGCAAAGCAGACTTAAGGGGAAAGGTCTCTAAAGGACCTTTGAGTGTGTGGTCTACTGGAGGTCTGGTGAGCACCTGGGATAGCCAGAGAGCAATCCGTGAGTGGGTCAGCAGCCAGCGAGACATTTTCATACGTAACTCAGAATTTTCAAATTTAAAGATCAAAATGCTCATTAAGATCATTTTGCAAATGAAGAAACTAAAAACTAATTAAATCCTCAGAGGTCTCAGAGTTACAATCTTGGAGACTGCTGGGACTCAAACCATGGACTCCTGGCTCTTGGCTTCTCGATCCGCGCACTCCTTCTGAAGACAATGATCAAAGTGAAGAAAGCTTTGAATGCCAGGGAAAAAATATGGAAAGTGTCCGGGAATATTGGATCTAAAATTTGAATACATTGGAGGAAAGAGGAGACAGGAGCAAGGAGATCAGATCAGGAAGGCAACATCTGGATTGTCTACCTCAGTCCCACTTTGGGGTCTCACAATGCTCTGGGTAGCCAGAGTGTTTGCTGGAATGCTCATTATCCTTTTAGTTTAAGGAAATATATGGAAATGCAGGAAAATGGAAGCACTTATGTATATGTTTGCGGTGGGGGCACTGTCATGAACAGCAGACTCAGGACCTGCGTATCTGTGATAAAGGTCTGTCTAGCTTTGCCCTCTGGAGTCACCCTGGCCGTGTCAGGTATACTTCCCCCACTCTTTGGACACTTTTCCAAAAGGCCACCCCCTCCTAAGACCACCCCTCGAAGAGGAAATAACAATCTAAAGCAAAATGAGGACGTTGTGCAGGGATAAGCCCAACACAGATGAAACCCCCTGCCACGGGCTTCGTGCAGTATCAGGATGGAGCGCAGCCTTTCATACTTTATCACTTTTTTCTCCCCCATTGAGAACTAAATATGTTTCAGGTTCATCTTTTGTCCAAGCAATCAATTCTCAAGAAAACTGTCAGGACCACAGCCTGAAGAAAATAAAAAGAAGAATATCAATAAGCATCCTGCTGTGTTGTCCTTTATAAATGGGCAGACTTATGCTGTGTATGTCTGCTACATATTTTCTGAAACTAAGCAGTTGGCCTCTGGAGACCAAAAAAGACAAAAACCATGAACCACCCACTTTAAATATCTTGGCATTTGCCTCTGGGATTAACTCACTTTGGGGGTGTCCTTATTTGAATTAAAGACAAATTAGAGTAAAGAAGAATGATCATATTCGATCGCATTATGTTCCTGAGTTTAATATTGGTACAGTCTGCTCAACGTGGTCATGAACAAGTCCGCCATCCACAAAGCAGGATGCACAGATGAAGCGATGGTGTGATTATGAGAAGTGCAGTTACTTCATAATTGGGTTTTCATATTCACCACTAATTACCGTGTACCACAATGGGTACAGTTCAGAATAAATGAAAGTAACGTCCACAATTACGAGCTTTTGGGTTAAATGCACGTATAATTTTCTACTGGTTGTAGCTCTGTGGTCATTCCAGCCACAGTGCATTCAGCGGTAATTAAAATAACTGTGCACTACAATCCAATAATTACCTTTGGGAACTGATGCAAGCCCATAATCAGCTTGATTTTTGTTATGCTCTAAGTAAATGCTTTTCTAGTGTTTTAAAATTTAGAAATTTACTTTCACCGAGAGATCAAGGTTTTGAGGTTTCAGAGGGTGTATCGTTTGGTCGACCCTAAATGTGAAAGTCAGTGGCATTCTTTTGAATTTCAGAGTTTGATAAGCCTGAAAACCTAAGCCTCACCAAGTGATGGATTTCCTAGTAAACGGAATAAAAGGAAATAGATCCTTGTGACTGCATTACCATCATTAAGATGTTGAGTACGTAAACCAGATTGTTCCATGCTTTCTGTAGTACATCAGCCATTCAAGAAATTTACAGAAATGTGCATAATGATAAATTGAAAAAGTACAAGAAAACATCATCTTTATCTTTTTTTGTTTTTAAATATTTGTTTATATTCATGAGGTACGAGTTAAATTTTGCTACACTGAGGTATCTCATCGTGGTGTGCTTCAGTGCACCCATCACGGGAGCAACCCTGGCAGTCATCTGCCATCCACCCGCCTCTGTGCCCCTCCCCTCTGAGCAGCACTGTCCATAATCCCACACTCTGCTTCCACGTGTACGTGTTATTTAGCTCCCATTTATCAGTGACAACATGCAATATTTGTCTTGGGTAGTTTCACTTAAGATAATGGCCTTCAGGTTCATCCACATTGCTGCAAAAGACATATTTTGTTCTTTTTTATGGCTGAATAATAGTCCATTGTATATCTATATATATAGCTCCAATCTTCCTGTTGATGGACACTAAGGTTGATTCCATACCTTTGCCACTGTGAATAGAGCTGCAATAAATATACAAGTGCAGGTATCTATTTTACATACTGATTTATTTTTCTTTGAGTAGGTATCAAGTAGTAGGATTGCTGGGTCATGGGGCACAATAGTTCCACTTTTAATTCTTTGAGAAATACTTATGCCGTTTTCCATAGAGGTTGCAATAATTTACATTCTCACTGATGGTGTATGAGTCTTCTTTTCTCTGCATCCTTGCCAATATCTATTATCTATCTTTTTAATAACAGCCATTCTGGCTGGTGTAAGATGGTATCTAATTGTGGTTTTAATTGCTGTTTATGATGATTCCTGATGAACTCTTTAAATATACTTGTTGGATATTCATTTCTCTTCTTTTGAAAAATATCTTTTCATGTCCTTAGCCCTCTGTTCTTTTTTTCTTATTTCATATTAATAAGAGGGTACAAACAATTAGGTTACGTTATTTGTGTTTGCTAGGTAAAGTACAACTTGTAGTTGAGCCCTTCACCCAGGAGGTGTGCCATGTACCCTTACATTGTGCTCATGAGATGAGAGCTTATAATTCCGCTCCCTCATCTCCCCCTTCCCTTCCCCCACTCCCCCCCCCCCTTGAATTTATCAGTGTTTTTCTCTTGTGTGGGTACATAGCTGTTCATCTACTGGTTTCATATTAGAATTGAGTACCTTGGATACTTTCTTTTCCATTCTTATGACACTTTACTAAGGAGAATGTTCTTCATCTCCACCCAGGGTAATCAAAGAGATATAAAATCTCTATCTTTTTCTATGCTTAGTCCACTTTTTAATGAGGTTATTTGGGTTTTTGTTTTGTTTTATTTGTTGCGGAGTCGAGTTCCTTCTAAATTCTGGACATTAGGCCCCTATCAGCTGTATCATTTGCAAATATTTTCTTCCATTCTGCAGTTTTTCCCTTTTCTGTCCTGATTATTTCTGTTGCTGTCCAGTAGCTTTGTAGTTTAATTAAATCCCATTTCATTATTTTTTATATTGTTGCCTATGTTTTTAAGATCTCAGTCATGATGTCTTTTCTTGACCCATATCAGAACTAGTTTTACCTGTGTGTTCTTTTAGTACTTTTATTTTTTGAGGACTTACATTCAAGTCTCTAATCTTCTTGAGTTGATTGCTACATATACTGAGAGATAGGGAACCATTTCATGCTTCTGCAGGTAGCAATTCAATCTCTCCAGCACCACTGTTGAACAGAGTGCCCTTGCCCTAATTTGTGTTCTTATTGACCTTGACAAAGATCAGTTGGTTATAAATATGTGGCTTCATGTCTGAGTTCTCTATCCTATTCTATTCATCTATGTGTCTATTTTTATAACAGAACCAGGCTGTTTTGGATACTTGTAAGGTTGGAGTATAATTTAAAGTTAGGCAATGTGAAGTCTCCAGCTTTTTTCTTTTTGTTCAAAATTGTTACTGGGCTCTTTTTTAGTACCGTATTAACTTTAGAATTGTTTTTTTCTAATTCTGTGAAAAATGGCATTGGTATTTGATAGAGATTGCATTGAACTTGCAGCTTGCTTTGGCAGTATGGTCATTTAAAAAATTATTTTTCTTATATCTTCTTTATTAGCTAAATTTTTAGACATACCAAATTTTACAACTTATCTATGGCTGTCTATATTCTGTACCATGAGAATCTTTGTTTTAAAAATATTGATTATTATGTAAAAGAGATTTCTTATCAGGCACATTATTTTTAATTGAGAAAATACTTTATGAATTTATTTTATGAAGTGACTATTTAAGTGGCTATATTGGTGAATATTTGTGAAAAGAGATAGAATGTGTGATTGAAAGATACTATCTCCAGGATAATCTATTTCTTTATATATAATATGAATATTTAGTATTTATATATATGTAAATCTATTTCTATATTTGATATCTGTACCAATAGAAGTGGGTTCTACCATCTATGGCAAAAAATAGCAAATAACAGTAACTAAAACAAGATATAAGTTAATTTCCATCTCATATAAAGTATACCTTGAGGAAGTATGCCTAATACTTATATATATAGAAATCTATTTCTTTATATATAAAAATATTTAATATTTCTATATGTATAAAGAAATAGATATATAAAACATATATTGCATATAATATATATTTATACATAATATATATATTAAATTGCACAAATATACATATATATATTTTAAAAACATGACTTTACTTGAAAACTTGAGCAATAGCCCTGTGGCAGTAATTGCTATTGGCTTCTCAGTATTGATTGTCTCCCTTTCCTTTTGGTAATAGGACTCTTATTTTTACTTTAACATGCTGATAACTAGGAAAAGAATATAGTTCCCCACCTCAGCTGCAACTAGATATGGCTGTGTGACTAACTTCTAACCAATTACATGGTTGCAGAAATGTGTAGAGACCTCTGAATAATTTTCTTTCTTTTTTTTTTTTTTTTTTTTTTGAGACGGAGCCTCAAGTTGTCCCCCTGGGTAGAGTGCGGTAGCATCACAGCAAACAGCAACCTCCAACTCCTGGGCTCAAGCGAGTCTCCTGCCTCAGCCTCCCAAGTAGCTGGGACCACAGGTGCCCGCCACAATGTCCAGCTATATTTTGGTTGCAGCCGGCATTGTTGTTTGGCGGCCCAGGCTGGATTCAAACCCGCCACCTTGGGTGTACATGGCTGGCGCCTTAGCCTCTTGAGCCACAGGTGAATAATCTTCTGTAAGAGAGTGATGACATCCTTCTTTCTTTTTTTCCATCTTGCTACTTAGATTGAAGATACAGATCCTGGAGCTCTACAGTCATATGGAAACATGATGATAAATAGTCACCCCAGAGAAGGGAAGTTAGAGAACTACAGGGAGCCCGGGTTTCTGAGGTTTTGGAAAGTTTCCAGAAAAACTGTATAAACGCCCTTGGGCGGTGCCTGTGGCTCAAAGGGTAGGGTGCCGGACCCCTATACCAGAGAGGGTGGGTTCAAACCTAGCCCCAGCCAAAAACTAAAAAAAAGAAAAAAATCCTGTATAAACTCCCTCTAAGCATACTTTATATGAGATGGAAATTAATTTATATCTTGTTTTAGTCACTATTAATAGATATTTTTCTACCATAGATGGTAGATCCCACTTCTATTGGTACAGATATCAACAAATAAATTCACTCACAATAAAAGACAAACATAAATCTATTAAAAATATACTTATTAAAATTTATTTCAAAAGGGGGAGCATGTTGATTCTATAGCAATGATCATAAAAATGTCTTTAAATTTGCATTTTTGAATTGTCCTCAGATATGTCACACATAACACCAAATGAATTATTGTTATATATGAGGTCTGGCAATTAGGTTCATAAATTTGCCACTGTGTATTTGCATTGACAATATCATAAAAAGAACTTGGTAAGGTTTCACAACTTTGTTATATCAGGGTCCCACAGTTATGTTCATATCAGTATGTGGCGGTGTCTTGCAGAGTGGCCTTCATTATTAGTGCTGTATATTTTTGTGTGTCATTGTGAGAATGTCAGAACTTGAATCAGAGCAATGAACAAACATTTGTAAATTTCTTGATAAACGTGGCAATACTGGAAGTGAAATTAGGGACACATTAGTTAGTCCAAGTTTATGGAGATAATGCCATGACGAAAACAGCAGTGTATAAATGGATTAAATGTTTTTTCTGAGAGGAGCGATAGTGTCACACATGAAGAGAGGTCGGGGTGGCCAGTAATGAGGAGAAGTGACAAAAACATTGCAAAAATTCACTGAAATGTACATCAATCTTGTCAGCTGACAGTGAGAAGCATAGCAGAGCAAGTAAACATTGATAGAGAAACAGTGAGGAAAATCTTAACTGAAATGTTGGTATGAAAAAGGTGTATGTAAAGATGATCCCAAAGGAGTTCACCAACAAAGGAAACCAGAAGAGAGTTGAAGTCTGCCAAGACCCTTTGGAGAAGCAAGACAATCTTTTGAGCCTTGTGACCACTGGTGATGAAACATGGGTGTACCAATATGACCCTGAAACAAAATATCAAAGTGAAAATTGAAAGTCCTTCAATTCTCCATGACCAAAACGTTCTGTCAGGGCAAATCAAGAGTTAAATGATTTGGCTAATCTTTTTTGCTATCAGAAGGATTGTTTATTATGAATTTGCACCAACTGGACAAACAGTTAACCAAGTTTACTATTTGGCAGTGCTGAAAAGGCTGCATGAAAAAGTTACATAAAAATGACCTGAACTTTTCACCAACAACTCATGGCTCTTGAATCACAACAATGCGCCCGCTCACACAGCACTATCCGCGAGAGAATTCTTAGCCAGTAAACAAATACCTATATTGGAGCACCCTCCCTATTCACCTGACCTGGCCACTGATCTGGATTTTTTTCTTCACATAAAGATAAAGCAAATATTGAAAGGAAGACATTTTGCTGACATTTAGGACATCAAGTGTGATATTATAATAGCTCTGATAGCCATTCCAGAAAAAGTATTCCAAAATTGATCTGAAGAGTAGGCTAGGCTCTGGCATCAGTGCATAGCTTCCTAAGGAGAGCACTTCAAAGGTGGCAATAGGGATCTTCAGCAATGTAGCACTTTTTCTAGGATGGAGTTCAAGAATCAAATTGTCAGACCTCATATAACTCTAAATAAACTATTATCCTACCTATCAATCTATCTATACAACTAGGATACAAAAATTTCTCCAGACCATTGTCTTGAGTAACTTGAAGTTCTGATATTGTGTCTGGTCTTAGAAAGAATTGATTACCCAACCAGAGATCTTATGTTTGGGAAGCAAAAATAAACATCACCCAGGTACATTTCTTTAGTGCAAACCAACTTTATCATTGAAAGAGTTGGGAAACTCTGTCCTCAAAAGGGGTGGATTCTATTACTTCGAAAGAAAAGTGATATTTTCCATACCTTTTGCATCTGGTTCCTTCCTTTGCAACACACATCCTCTTGGCAGGACAGTATTTATTCCATTGATGCTACCAATGAATAAAACCTTTATTTAACAATCACAGAGTGTGTTTTCTAGGAGTTATATAGTACAGCTGTACCTTGGCAAATAAAACACCTTACCGGACCATATTGCAATTTTAAATATTTATTATCTGTGAATTTTCACAACCTGGCTGGATGGAAAGATGTGAGACCCATATGTAAAATAAGAAAAAATATGTTTGTATAATATGCCCAGCAAAATTTACTTTTTTCATTTTTGTAAAAATAATTCAAGATGAAATGCAAATTTCTTACAAAAACCAAGTAACCGTTGTCCTCAATTAACTTAAAGGTAAGCATTAGTCTCAATAAAATAGTAAGCAACTCTTCTATAAATATCAGGAAACCAAAGCACAGAATGTTTAAAAATCACAGTCAGTAAATGCAAGAGGTAGAATGGGAATCCATATTTCTTCATTTCTGAACTTGGGTTCCCGTGGATATGCTCTAAGGATTTTTAGAAATGATGAATTATTGATGGATGTCACACTGTTGTTGACTCTTCTGATCAAGAGATTTAAAATTCAATTCCAGCTTGTACAAAAGCTTCAGAACTAATCGTATACACCTGTCAACTTCTTTGCTCTGTCCCTCACCCAAGGAGATTATCACTAAACCTCAGTCATTCGCTTTGCTCGCACATTCTGCCCGACTGGGTCCTGGTGCTCACTCATCAGAGCGGACCTCTAATCCTCCCTACATCCCCGTGGATGGAAATGATAGGGAACCAAATCATACTCAGGGAAATAAGAACTCTGAAGTTTTAATGATAAAACTGGTTTTGGAATTTTAAATTCCCTAGTTCATTAATAAGAATTCCTGCACTTGCTGCTACTATCCTGAAGCCTATAAATATTGAAAAAGATCAAATGATTCTCAGAAATATCAATACCTCTACTACTTAAATTATTTACAAAGCAATCAGTGATATTAAGCCCCAATAAATAAAAAGAGTGAGAAACTACTGAATAAAAACAAGTCTCTGTGAAAATATTTTGCCATTTGGTTTGGGAAAAACTCAGAGAAAAACACTTTGTAAGTAATTCTATAAAGAGCACCGATCATTTGAATAATTTCTGGATGTTTGTTTCTACTAATAAAACCTTCTAGAAAAAAGTCACATGATGGCCAGGCAGGGTGGCTCATGCCTATAATCCTAGCATCTGGGAGGCAGAGGCAGGTGGATTGCTCTGAACTCAGAGTTTTGAGACCAGCCCGAGCCAGAGTGAGACCCCATCTCTACCCACCCACCCCAAAAAAAAGCCTGGTGCTGTGACAAGCACCTATAGTCCCAGCTACTTGGGAGGCTGAGGCAAGAGAATTGCTTAAGCCCAAGAGTTGGAAGTTGCTGTGAGCTATGATACCACACCACTCTACCAAGGGCCACAAAGTGAGACTCTGTCTTAACAAAAAAAAAAAAAATTAAAAAAAATAAGTCACGTGATAGATGCGTGTTTAGTGGCAGATTGTAACTGCAAGGGCAAGGAAGCAGAAGGCCAAGTTTTGGTTATCCATGCTTCCTAATGGAGTTCAGCCCCTTCTTGAATCTAACACTATTCCTATGCAACATATTTTATTTCCTCATGAGAAATAAATAGTCTTAGCTACTTTGTTATCAGACAACCAGTGTTGTTAACCATTTGTTTCTCCCTCTTTCTTTTCTTTCTTCTTTTGAAACTGGGTCTCTGCGGACTAGAGTGCCGTGTCTAGCTTATTGCAGTCTTGAACTCTTCAGCTCAAGTAATATTCCCTCCTCAGTCTCCAAGGTAACTGGAACTACAGGTGATACTTGTCCTCATTTTTCCCCCATTTTTCTTAGAGACAATATTTTGCTGCATTGCCCAAGCTGCTCTCTCGAACTCCTGACCTCCACTGATCCTCCACCATCAGCCTCCGGAGTAGCTGGGATTACAGGCATGAGCCACTGCACCCAGTGAACATTTGCTTCTATATACTGAGTGCTTAAGGTGAAGAGGTCATGTGGGTTATTGATTAGGGAAAGAGAAAGATAAAATGAACTAAGTGAGTGATTTTTGGGAAATCTACCAGGATCTGACACCATGGCGTGACATTAAAAGCCCAAAGCTAGGGCCAGGCGTGGTGGCTCATGCTTGTAATCCTAGCACGCTGGGAGGCCAAGGCAGGCAGTTGGATAGCTTGAACTCATGAGTTGGAGAGCAGCCTGAGCAAAAGTGAGACATTGTCTCTACCAAAAATAGAAAAACTGAGGTAAGAGGATCGCTTGAGCCCAAGAGGTGGAGGTTGCTTTGAGTTAAGACGCCACAGCTTGAGATTCTGTCTCCAAAAAAAGCCAAAAGCTGGGAAGAGTTCATAAGCAAACAGAGGTCTGGGAATAATAATTTGACATATGTGACATCAGGGGGTGGAGAAAAAAACCAAAAGTGTGATCTAAAAGGAAAAGCAATTTTATTATTATGTATGTGTCATGTCCAGATAGCGTCATTCAGGAAGAACTTCATGGCAGAGCGCTGTGTCATCCATCCTTGTTATGACTCTGTCTGTGCGCGGTCACGCTACTCTTAGGAAGACGTAATGAGCCAGTTGTCAGGAGAGTACGATGAGCCAAATTCTGCGACAGAGTTCCAGAGAGGGAGCTTGTTAATGCTTTCAGGGAAGATCAACGGGGTTTAGACTGGAAAAGGAGAACTTGGAAAGGGCTGCTGCGGGAACTCTTCCTCAGGTGGTCGACAGAGATTACTTATAACTGCTGATCTCTGAGGAGCAGAAGTTTCTGGCTTTCCATGTCATTTGTACGATTAATGCTTGGTCTAGATTCCTTTGGCCAAGTGTTCCTACACATAGATGTGGCAACTGCCTTCCCATGACACTTCTTTGGAGATTGTCCTGCAGGCCCCAGTGAAGCACTGAATTTAGCCCCTAACTCATATTTTTTAGTAACATCAGCAGAATCATTAATATCATCAAATACAAATAACTTATAGTCTATAGAAACTCAGGTGTATAAGAAATATGCCACTCTTTCTTTTCTATAGCTCCACTTCATTGCTGATTTAAATTACCCCTTCTGTGTGGCTGGCAAGGGGGGAAATGGCCAAAAATTAAAGAATAACCTTAGTGCTACAAGGAACCCCAATCATTTACCTACACATGTGTATTTAGTACAATGCTTAGGTGGATTGTTGGTTATCTACTATCCTTGGTCAGCTGACCTCATCCTCGGCTACCCCACCTAGTTGTTTGCTGACTAGCTCACACGCACGTCCAGTCCTCCAGGCCCCTGCTGTTTCTGTGCTATTCTTGGGGCAGGAGCATCTTTGCCATGGATTCCTATGGTCTTTTTTTTTTTTTTTTTTTTTTTTTTAGACGGAGCCACAAGCAAACCCGCGGGGTAGATTGCCATGGCAACACAGCACATAACAACCACCAACTCCTGGGCTCAACCGAGTCACATGCCACTGCCA